>CAKKOB020000971.1:0-30783 GCA_918844115.2 Phlebotomus perniciosus | reverse complement strand
GGAAATTTTTTGAAGCGCACATGATTTTCGGAATGTGGGGACCCCAATTCGTGGAGCGCCCCTAGTCCGGGGTCTCGGGGCTGACTTCGATTTTGGTGACCCATTACAATAAGCTGGGATTAGGGAATCCCAGCTAAAAATAAAATAAAATTGGTAAGATGAAAGCTCCTGTAAATGGATTTGTTACGTCTCTTTGACCATATCTCTCCCTTAGAAATGTTTGATTTTCCCGCCCGATTGCAGCGTCACCTGTTTATCGACACAAGAAAGTCTTCCCCAGAGAAAAGCGAATTGGAGAAAATCTCAGCAAGTCTCATAAAAAAAAACAACAAAAAGCCATTTCCTCTTGATTTTCCGCTTTATTTCAAGAAATCTCAGCGTCCGGGAAGCATTTACTGAGGACGACTGCCACGACCGAATCCGCCACGCTGAAACAAAGAACAAAAGAACCCCATTTAGCAATCAGGAAGGGAAGGTCAGGAAAAAAAAACAGAGGCAACTCACGAATTCAACATCTCCAGCACCAGGTCCGACGTCGCTCTTCTTATCTGGGCCAGAACCAGCTGGGGCGCGTCGGTATGACGAGCGATCCTCCTGCGGTTTGGATCCCTCAGATCTGGGAGCCGCTGTGGGACGAGGACGAGCCGTCTCTGTCCGGACGTTGCGCTTCAGGGTGGATGGGACAATCTCCGATGGTAAGTGGAGGTACGTCCGGAGGTATTCAATACCCTTATTTGTCAGATACCAGTAGAAATGCCTCCAGGCGAACTGCTCCTTCACGAATCCGCGCGATTCCAGACTCTGCATTGTCTTGATGACGTGCAGATTGGGGATGCTCTCGAGTTCTGGATGTTTGGGTGCATTGAAGTCCTTCTTGGCCACCATAACACCCTCCTTGAACAAGTACTCATAGATGGTCACACGGTGCTGCTTGGGCATAAACATCTTGTGGCCTGGAGAGAGCAGAAATCACAAGATTTCATCAATATTTACCCCAATAACCTCAAATTTCTTCTCGATGTTTTGACACTGATTTTCCGGGAAGCGATTTTCTCCACTCTATCATCACAATTCCAATGGAATTTCATTTGAATCGTGTCGGGGAGACTCTGGACAGAGGCTTTCAGTTTAATTTGGGGCGCTATCACTGGATAATCACTTACTTTTTGTCTAAAACTCCACCACAAATCCACGTTTTCTCACAGACCGAATGCAAAAGAGCGAGTATGGCGACCGGAAGTGCTGTGGACAAAGTGTAGAAACTGTGGAACTTGTCGGTGTTTTTTTGAATTTCAAAATATAACCGCCACTAAACGTCATGGATTGAAATTCATTAGGAAAAAATAGATAAAAAGCAATAAGTAATTTGACTCAATTCTATCCAATATGGCCATAACCTCATTTATTCAAATCGAAAAACGTTTCTGGTAGAAAAGCTATTTATTGAGAAAAACAGGTGAAATGTCAGTTATGTGCGACTACAGCCAATAGTAGGCGTCATTATCAACATCACTGGTGGTGACTAATTGGCTCTGGAGATCATCAGAGTCCTCCTCCTCACCGGAACTACTATCATCACTCTGTTCATTCTGGTACTTCCCAGATGGTTTTCTCTCGACACTCTCCTCCGACGAGCCGGAATCCTCCTCGGAATCATAATCCTCTTGGCGCAGATTCTGTCGCTTCTCATCCTCCACTTCTGCTGAATCTTCCTCCTCTTCTGACTCCTCATCATCGTAATCCACGGCGTTTTTGGGCGATTCCTCCTCTTCCGCCTTGACATTTGTCGCTGGAACTGTGATCTCACCGTCGTAGATCTTAATCTGGATGGCTTGTCGGTTGGGGGAGCTGCCCGGATGATGGTAGATCATGGTCTCATATCCAAAGGCTCCCAGATTCTTCCTTGGCTTCACGAGCGGAGACAATCTGGGGGAGAAAGTGGGAGCCAGAGGTCGTGTTGGTTGTGGCTTCTGCAATCCCGAGACGGGACTGTAGAATCCATAGTTGACTCTCGTATTAAGGGCTGATCTGGGAGTGGCTTCAGTCGTGTAGTAGGGATTCACATTGACTGCGTTGGTATAGTGATCGTAGAATCCGTAGGGATACCTCAGCTGCTGAGTTTGATCTCCTTCAACAATCTCAGCGCTCTCCGTCACTTCGTAGGTCTTCTTGGTGCTCGGGGCGTCTTCCGGTTCACTCACGTAAATCTCGTGGATCTCTTCTTCATCCTGGTTGGCATTCCTGGTGGTTTTCTTCTTGTCCTCGTCTGTGTAGTCCTCTTCGCTTGGGTAATCTTCGCTGTAGTCATCTTTGGGTGGCGCTTCGGTTGTTTTCTCGGGATCTTGTTCCTTGATTGGCTCTTCTTCCTTCAATTCCTGATGATCCTCCACCCCAACGGGATTCTCTTCGATGACTTCCTCAACATGATCATCTGATCGATCAATTTTGGTCAGTTCTTCTTCCTCTTCTGGATCATCATGATGCTCCTGATCATCTTTATGCTCCTCTTCTGGTTGCACCTCACTAACTGGTTCTACTTTGATGTCTTGATGTTCCTCAGTTTCCTGGTGATTCTCACTTTCCGGTTCTTCTTTCTTCTCTTCTTTGTAATCCTCAACCTGATTCTCCTCTTCCGCATCCTGAACAACAATGGGATTATCTTTCAAATCAGCCTTCGTCTCTTCATCCTTGCTGTCTTTGTTGTCCTTGCTGTCCTTGCTATCTTCATATCCGAAGGCCTCGTGCTTCTCATATCCATAATCATCTCCATCCTTATTGTGAAAACTCTCAAAGTGCTCATAGCCCTTCTTCCCGTCATCCTTCATGTTCTTTAAGTATCCCATCTCTGAATCTGCATCGGAACTTCCTACATGCAGATAGAGAGGTTCACTGCCCTTCAATGCACTACCATGGGCTAAACTGGTAATCCAAGAGAACACCAAAAAATGTCCAATAAAGCACCAAAAGATTTTTTCACACCACATTTTTTTTTGTAAGTTAAAGAGCACTAGAGCTTCAACCGAAATGGAAGAAAGTTGAATGTGAAATGGTAACAATTGTCTGAGAATGTCTCGGTTTATAGTGACAAAAAAACGGGCGTCTCTGCCCTACTACACGGTTGGGGCCCCACATATTATTTCATCGAGATGAAACTAAGGTGGGATATTGTCAATTGGCCACGATCGATGCAAGTTCACCAAAAGTCCAAATTGAATATTATCGCGCGAAAAAGAACCGCGGAATTACACGGCGAAAGTATATCGAAAGATTGCATGTATGGCGGTTAATATGTTTGTAGATGATCACTCTTCCAGAACTGTGGTCACTTTAACACCTTATTTTGGATTATATGTGGAAAAGTCAATATTTGCTGGGTGACACAGTGAGGTGCAATTTTCATGGGGCCGCGGCTTATGCAACCCCACCAAGAGTGCAGATCATTTGATCAGGCCGAGAAAAATTGTTGCATATTGAGTCTGATGAGGCAATCGGCTTCGTTGAAATTCCGTCTGCGAACACAGCCTTGTCGCTTCACTGGCTTTTTCTTTTATAGGTTTAAACTTCTAATGAATGATCTGACAACATGACAAACGATCTGTATTTTAGGCTATACTTGGATCTAATTAGGTTCTAGGATCAAATTTAGTCTAGCCGGTCTAATGTCAATTGAACAACGTTAAAACGCTTTTAACATGCCCATAAATGCGTTTGAACGTATTTAAACGCGATTAAATACGTTAAAATGCGATAACTCACTTTCTAGCATTTTAAACGGGCTCAAAATGCGTTTTAACGCATTAAAGCTACGTAAAAATATTTTTTAACGGTTTAAAGTACGTCTAAACTCGTTTATACGCGATGAAATGCCTTTAAACGGAATTAACAGCTTTCTAACGTTTTTAACGGGCTTGAAATGCGTTTTAACGCAATTAAACTACGTTAAATGCTTTTTGCCCCTTTACTATGCGTTAAAATGTAATATAACCCGAATTAAACTATAAGCTTAAATATTTTAACCGGTTGAAAATGCGTTTAACGTAATCAAATGCGTTAAAACACGATTAATCGCCTTCTAACGTTTTTAACAGCCTTAAAATGCGTTTTAATACAATTAAACTAAGTTAAAACGTTTTAAACTGACTTAAAATTTGTTTTAACGCAATTAAAAATACGTTCAAACGCTTTTAATCGGATGATAATGCGTTTTAACTCAATTAAACGTGTTAAATCGCTTTCTAACGATTAAAAATACGCTTTAACGCAAATAAAATACGGTTAAACGTTTTTAACCGACTTAAAATGCGTTTTACCACTTCACAATGCGTTAAAATGCAATTAAACTAAGCTAAAAAAAATTTAACCGGTTGAAAATGCGTTCTAACGTAATTAAGTGCGTTAAAACACGATTAATTGCCTTCTAGCGTTTTTAACAGCCCTAAAATGTGTTTTAACGCAATTAAACTAAGTTAAAATGCTTTTAACTGACTTACAATTCGTTTTAACGCAATCAAGATACATTAAAACGCTCTTAACCGAATGCTTTTTAACTCAATTAAACGTGTTAAATCGCTTTTAACGATTAAAAATGAGTTTTAACGCAATTGAACTACGTTAAAACGTTTGTAATCGTCTTAAAATGCGTTTTAACGCAATTACAATACGTTAAAATGCTTTGAACCGGCTTAAAATGTGTTTTAACGAAATTAAACTACTTTAAAATGCTTTTAACGGTTTGAAATGTATTTTGACGCTTAAAAATACGTTTAACCACAATTCAACCAAGATGAAATGCGTTGAAACGGTTGAAACGCCTTCTATCGCTTTAATTGTTGGGAATGTTATTGAGGCAATGTTATCTAGCGATAACCAATGAAACGAACGAGTGAGGAAATTGACTGTTTTCGTTGAGTTGAGAACACTTATCGGCCATATTGGGAACAGAGGGGAAATCTGGATTTAGGTAGTCTAACTCTAATCGTGAAAGCGGACCACTTTTAAGAGGATTGTACAATCTGAATTTAATCCATTTTTGGATCGAGATTAAATTCTAAATTGCTTTAGATTGGATTTAGATTAATGAAATTTATAGAATATTTCTACACTTCTTTGTATATTCAATGTCTACATCCGCCATTTTGAATACAAAATGGCGCTTAAATGATTAAGGATGTCAATTATAGCGTGATCTTGCATTTTACTTTTTTTATAAACGGTATGTTTCTATCTATAACGGATCCCTCGGCGGATGAACGGACTTCCGGTCGAAAAAACTCAATCCTAATATTTGAAAATATCTCAACGGAAATTTCTCTAATATGAATCGATCCTCTATTAAACAAATATGTATCGAAAGCTTATAACGATCAAATATCATTTTAATAAGTGTCTCTGTGACTCGTTAGTGGTCAATTTTCCACCTCATTCATCCTCCATTGGCTATATAGGGCAAAAAAAATTCTCCATATTTCTCCATCCATAAAAAACCAAAAAAATGGCAAGAAGGGGACGCAGAACTAAGTGATTCCATCACCTGTGCAAATAAATTTCTCAATGGTCTCTGTTGACTTCCTTCTCGGTCCCCCGAAACAAAAACAATTTGGCCCCATTTTCAATCCTCGGACAATGAACTGGCTAAATTTCTCATGCAAATTTTCATAGGCTCGCATTTTTTTATTCACCAACCTGATTACACAATACAGAGAGAAAGAGAGATGGAGAATGCGGGGTGAACCTGTTAATTAGGGCTTTTTAGTTTTACCCTCGACGACCACCTGTTGATGGTGTTTTGCGGCATCCTTGGCGAAAGTTTGGGAGTTCTTCTTGGACTTTCCGGCGCCAAACTTGTTGTAGGCCCCACCCTTGTGTTCATCCCCAAAGAATTTGTTCAACTTGCGATATTCGCGCTTCCGGAAGCTCTGCTTGAAGCCTTTTTCACTTTTCCCGTTTTTCTGGGCTTTCTTGTTGTGATGGTGGGACTTGAGGCCACCCTGGTGGGCGTCACTGTGATGACCAGACTCGTAGTCCTCGTCAAAGTCCTTTTTGGTTTTCCCGCCCTTTTCCGCGTGGCTCTTTGACGTCTCCTCCTTGGTGTCGGATCCTTTATTGGATGAGGACTTTGTCCGATGGGAGATACCTTCGATCTCTTCGGAAACCTAATGGATTTCACAAGATTAAAAATTAATCACGAATTAACGGTCTCTTTTGAATAAAACACCAACTTACGCTCGTCAGTGCATGGATGTCCGCTCCCTGGGATGATCCCATATGCTCTGATCCGGTCTTGTGATGTCCAAGGGTGGATACGACAACTGCTAGTATCCACATTAAGATGTAGTACGATGTAGCCATTTGGCGCGCCCAGAAGAGTCTCTCACGAGTGTGTGCGATATGATTAAGATACTCAAGTGGTATGGCCGTGCGAGAGATTCGGATGGTGGCATAAATGGTAAAAATTTACCAATTCATACTTGTTATTTGGCGGGTAATGATGCGAGGCGAAAGAGGGGAATTTTCTCAATTATTCAACCAGATGATTGACACACAAGCAAAGTCATTTTCGCCTTGATACCTTCTCACACCCATAAAGTTTCCCTTCTCCTAGCCGATTTTTTTTGCTTCTTGGAAAAGCTCAAAAGCCAAACATAAGGAGTGGGAAAATGGGACGCCGTCAGAAAATCACTCTGAAGATTGATGGAAAAAAATTAAAAGTCCATAGAAGGGGTAAATATTTGAAGGTCTGTTGAGGATTTTTGCCAGAAGCTATTATAATATGCGATTAATCAATAACGGAAAAAGGCACTCTTAACGTATTTAATATTTAAATATTTAAATGTGATATAGGAATAACAGTAATTATTCCGTCAATACTTGATAGCGAAGTGTAAATATTTTAAAATCTGTTGATGATTTCCTCAAATATTCAGGCATTAAATGAGTAATCAAAATAGAACTGTAACGGACTTCATATTTAAATTTTAGCACAAATGTGACAGCAAATCCTTCTGTCAAATATAATTGGTAGTGAAAAGACAAATAATAATAGGTTTGTTGATGATATTCATAATTATTCAGGCATTAAATTTGGACTGGGAAAAGAACTGTAACGGACTTTATATCTAAATTTTAGTACAAAAGTGACAGCAAATTCTTCTGTCAAATATAATTGACAGCAAAGGGATAAATATTATGAAGTCTGCTGATGATTTTCTTAAACACTCAGATATCAAATTAGTAACTAAAAAAAGAATGGTTATTGACTTCATTTTTAAATTTTAGCACAAATGTGGAATTGAAATTGACAGCAAGTTCTTCTGTCAAGTTAACTTGACGGCGAGAGTCAAGTTTTTCAACATCTTTTGAAGATTTCTCAAAAAACAAATCTAATCTAGATTGTAAATTGTTATGTCCATTTGTCATTTCATAAATATAAATTAATTTCTATAAAAAAGAAATAACAAATTTATTTGTAAAAATTTGATGTAATACAAATTCTTACAAAATATTAACAAATAAAAAAATCGTTATTTCGTTTATGGAAAACGTAAAAACAAAGTTTGTATATGGTTTGTAAAATTTGTTCAATTTGTCAAGATGGCGTCCGACAATTCTCTTCAAGTTTAAAAATATGTTAATTCTAGTTAATTGACAAAAATGTTTATCAATCAACCGGTAAAACACCTTTTAACGGTTTAAAATGCATTTCAACAAGCTCAAAATGTTTTTAACACAATTAAAACGCTTCTTAACGGTTTTAAATGCGTTTTAACGTAATTAAACTGCATTGAAATAGTTTTTAACGGTTTATAATGCATTTTAACGCTAATATATTCGTTAGAATGCGATAAAATTACATAAAACTCTTTTTAATAGTTAAAAATTTTATTTTAACTGACTGAAAATGCGTTTTAACGCAATTTAACTCCGTTAAAACTGTTTCAAATGCGTTTTAACCGGCTCAAAATGCGTTTTACCGCAATCAAACTACGTTGAAATAGTTTTTAACGGTTTATAGTGCATTTCAACGGTTATATATTCGTTACAATGCAATATAAAACTACGTAAAACTCTTTTTAATTGTTTATGTGTTTTAACTGAATGAAAATGCGTTTTGCCGCAATTAATTTGCATTAAAACTCTTTTTAACGGTTTAAAATGCGTTTTAACGCATTTAAACTACGTTAAAACTCTTTTTCACTCGATTAAATGACAAATTTTTACAAACATTTTAACAAACAATTTCTTTCAGATGTAACAGACTTATTATTTGTTCAAATGTGACATTTAAAATGACAGTTAAATCCTCCTGTCACCTATATTTGACAGTGTGAGGTAAATTTTGCAAGAAATGGACATCCCTCAGCCAATGATTGTTGGAAAATTCCTCCCTTTCCACCATCACGTGATAGTATGGCAATTTTGTAATTGAATTTTCACCCCAGGAAATTGTCTATCAAACACCCCTTTCCGCTCAGGGAAATTTTTCTTAACACCCTATTGCGCCCATGTTTTCCTACCTCTTTTTTCTCGTTTTCCGCGGGACAGGAAGGCATGACGATTCAAATTAGGCGCGCGCGGAGAACATGAAGAAAAAAGTATAATAAGACAAGAAACATTTCCTCTAAATATGAAACATATTTCACTTTATTTTCTCATTTATTTTCACTTGTTTTTTCACCATTTAACTCTCCTCTTTCACTGGCGCAGAAATTGAAGTTTTTAGTTGGTAAGCCAGGACAGGGTGTTTCAGCGATGATTTTTTTTCTTTTTAGTAATATAATTTTGTTCCCTTTTTGGAGTTTTTATTTTCTTCACGGTGTTTTCCTTTGGATGATTAGGTTTAGCTTAAAAATAAGATTCTTACGTTATTTGGAGATAGAGTTAGATTTTGTAGTTATTTCTTCTCTCGTTTTTTTTTTTGTTTTAATTAGTAAAATAGTTAGTATTTGGTATTTTTCTTTCTTTTCTAAAAAGATTTTTCAAGCCAATATTTACCACAATATCTTTTTTTTTATATCTTAGTGAATACTTTCTGTTTTTATCTCTTTTTTTCATTTCTCAATTCCCGATTTTATTTTATTACAAAAGTAATAAATATGTTTTTTTTACAATACTTTTATTTTTTTTGATATTTTCACCCAAAAATCATTAGTAGACTTTTACACAAAAGAGAGTTTAGATGTTTTTTTTTCAAAAATTGTGCCTCGAATTGGTCCAAATTTTGAAATAATAGTTTTAAAAGTTAGTAAGAATTTAGTATGAAAAAATTTTTGATTGTGAAAAAATCTACTTTTGACTTTGTTTGGGGAAAATTTCACACTTTCTTACGGCCACAAATCACTTAAGCTTACATTGTGTATTTTTTTTTTCATTTTACTTAAAATATTTTGTACAGCAGAAAAAATTCTTTACAGGTTGAATCCAATCTTTTTTATTAATTCCTTCTCTTGGTTGTCACCCTGTTGTTAAGAGCAATTTATTGATTTATTTCCTCATTCTTTTTTGTCTTATTTTTGGCAATAAGCATAGAATTTTCTTTCACTCTCTTATCATCTATGTGAATGTTTGTGTTATTTTTGTTCCATCTAATATCCATAAATTTGTTTTCTCTTTTATTGGATGAACATGCAAAGAAAATTGCAATATTATTTGGGAAATGATCAATGAAAAAATACTTTTACTTATATACCACAAAATATCCTTTTCTCTTGCTCAATTGATACGAAACCATATTTTGATCAGAGCTGCACTACCTCAAAAGTCCTTGTACTGGCAAATATAAATATTTTCTCCACTATTAGTGCACCATTTTATCATTGTTATTTACAGCTCGATATGTTTTCCTCAATAACTCCCACAAATCATTGTGCTTTCAATACTTAAAGTTTACCCAACTGTCGCCAGGATTACAAATAGGATTATGATTAATACTATTTTAGGATAGTTATAGGTGTAATATTGAATATTTTGCCCTTGGCCTTGTTCTTTTCTGAAATTCTCTGCGAACAAAACCGGCTTCATTTACTTCAACAATTAGTTTTCTATTGAGAGAGAGTGATTATTGCTTTATTGAATGTCTCTTTTTATCAGATTGGGGTTTTTTCTTTTAAGGAGGAAATGTGCGACCTTTAACATTTCACTCATACTTAATACTCAATCACTTTCATTTTCAAATGACGAAAAAAATACTTTCTATTTATAACGTTAGATTTATTGCTTTTCAGTTTTAATGTCATTTCATATTTTGAGGGGCGCAAGAGATAAAATCCTCCTGGGATCACTGGCAAGTCCCTGAAGGTGGGATATATAGAATTAATCTTTTATCTATTTTCATGTTTTATTATACGAAAGAAAAAAGTCTAGGAACTGGATGGTTGTGCAGCTGAAAATGAAAATTTTCTGTGCAACTATAAAGTTTCTATAATTCATTAACTTTCCTTTTGCCTAATATAATAATACAATAAATATTTTGAATATTTCTCTACTGATTCTTGTGTTAGTTTGGCTTCCTGGTGGACTAGTGGAGATTAAATTTAAGTAGGAGACTTTTCATGTATTGAATTTCTTGGAAATCTGGATAGGGGAGACAGGGGCACCTTCGATCAGCAATTTATTGTTTGACATTAGGAAATTTGTTTGGCTTTAGGACTTCCCTTGGATCCACACTATCAAATTGAGCTCAGTCAAAATGGATTTTTGCATTTCTCAAAATTTTTAACAAAGCCTTTGATTGCTCCCGAATAGAGCGGTAAATCATCAAAACACCTTCAAGAAATCAATAACGCAATAAACACGAAAATACTCTATTTTAAAGCCTTACTAAAAGTTTAAAGCTTGAAGTTGCCTTTAAGCTGTTTTAAAAATTTAAGTCAGGCCTAAAGCTTATCGCTGGCTTTAAGCTTAAAGTTCACTTATTATTCTTAGTTCTCGTTTATTAGGTGATTTTCCTCTACATCACACCGAAGTTGACTTAAAACTGCCATAAAATTTAAGTCTAGCTTAAAGCTTATCGCTGGTTTTAAGCATGAAGTTGACTTAAAGCCGGTTTAAAGCTTATCGCTTGCTTTAAGCTTAAAGTTGACTTGAAGCTGCCATAAAACTTAAGTCTGGCTTAAAGCTTATCGTCGGCTTTAAGCTTGAAGTTGACCTTAAAGCTTATCGCTGGCTTTGAGCTTGAAGCTGACTAAAAGCTGTTTTAAAATTTAAATTAGCCTTAAAGCTTATCGCTGGTTTTAAGATTCAAGCTGACTAAAAGCTGTTTTAAAATTTAAATTAGCCTTAAAGCTTGAAGTTAACTTAAAGCCGACTTAAAGCTTATCGCTGGCTTTAAGCTTGAAGTTGACTTAAAGCCCACCTAAAGCTTATCGCTAGCTTTCAGTTTGAAATTGACCTCAAACTGTCTTAAAATTTAAGTCTGGCTTAAAGCTTATCATCGGTTTTAAGCTTGAACTTGACTTAAAGCTTATCGCTGGCTTGAAGTTGACTTAAAGCCGGCTTAAAGCTTATCACTGGCTTTAAGCTCGAAGTTGACTTGAAGCCGATTAAAAGCTTTTTGCTGGAAGCTTGAAGTTGACCTCAAACTGTCTTAAAATTTGAGTCTGGCTTAAAGCTTATCGTTGGCTTTAAGCTCGAAGTTAACTTAAAGCCGACTTAAAGCTTATTGCTGGCTTTAAGCTTAAAGTTGACTTATAGCTGCCATAAAATTTAAGTCTGGCTTGAAGCATATGATTTAATTAAAGCTTTAAGCTAACTTTTAAAGCTGGTTTAAAGCTTAAGGCTAGCTTAAAGTTAAAGACTTGTTCTTTATTAAAAAATACATTTAATCTAAACATTTGAAGCTTTTTTGGTTTTTTTTGGTTTTGTATGATCTGAGAAAAAATTGAATTTTTCAGGAGAATAAAAAAATCCCCTGAAAAAAATTGAAAAAATGCAAAATCATGAACATTCTTCGACTAAAATAGAATTCTGAAATCTTGAAATTACTTTTTCAGTTGATTTTTGAGAAATACTTTTAATATCTAAACTAGGGAGCAAGCATCTTTATGCCACCTTTTAATTCATAGTAATTTGGTCCAAGTAATTTCACACGCTTGCTCGAATGCCCCTCTCTCCCCTAAGTTTTAAATTTTAATGAAAAAATAAGTTAATTTTCTTTGAATTTTAAAATTTAAAATCTACACGGATCTGGTTGACAGGAAGTTTGAAAGACTTTTCAAATATGATCAGGTTTGCGTGAAAATATTTCGGTGGGCAGGGGGTGTGAGTGGAATGGGTGGGTGGTAGATCGGGTGAGGAATTTGGGAGGAATCCTTGGAATAATTTAGAGATGATTTTATTAGGGTCGCGGTGAAAATTTTGGATTTTTCACTCAAAAAAAAACTAATTGAGGTTGATATTTGGACATTTCTCTATTCAAAACTCTTTTCAGATTATTCAGCAAAGTGAGTTTAGTTAAGATTCTTCAGCATTATTCTAGCTTCGTTACTTGAAATTGAGACCGTTAAACGGATTTTCAAGATATATCAATTTGGAAAAACATATTCAAGTTCATTGTGAACTATTTCCAAAGACAAAAGTCTTTCTTACAACTCCCTTCACTTTAAAAAAGATTTCAAAAAGATTGTAAAAATTAATCGCTGAATCCAGATTTCCAAGGATTAAGTAATATTCCCATTCTGCGAGTTGATTTACAAGCTTAAGTGATTCAAAAGATTCCCTCAAATTTTTCCTTCTTCACATTTTAAATGTCTTATCTCTGTACAAATTATTTACATGACTTTTTTCCTTTATATTCCAAAATGATTCTCTCCTTTTTCCTCTCGTTTATGTTCGTTGCTATAAATTTGTTGTTTTTCCTTGGGGTAATATCTTTTTCCGCGAAAAAAAATTCACTGACCTTTTTTTTCATTCTCTCTTAAGTCTCTCGGTGTTGTCATTCTGACTAAATATTTATTGCTATTGGAATTCTCTTCATTCTCGTAATATACCCGAAAAAAAGAGTCTCATGTCCTTCTTTCTCAAACACGTTCACTTCTACTGAGTCTTTTTCTTTGCTTTGGATCTTTCGACACAAAAAAAAAATTGGGAAAAGAAGAAATTTAATGCAGTTGATTGATTAGCACAAAGTTTACTCTCCTCTAAAGTTAATTCTTTCTCTTTCTTGGGTTTTGTTTGAGTTGCAAGAAAGTTCTTGCGAGGGGGAGGAAAATCAACAGAAATCTATCCAAAAGCACTAACACTTAGAAACACGAACACACCTGCAGTATCCAAAAGCTAAGAATCTCTCGGTGGCTTCAGAGTTTGTCCAGAAAATTGGACACCAGCAGTGGCACAACACTCTCTGAAGATTCCATCTTTTCACTCTTCCTTTTGCCCTTTGGCCACTTCCTCACCCTCCAGTATCTGTCGCAAGACGCCGCCGGGTTCACCGACTCCGTAACAATCCGGGCGTCCCGGAGGATGGGCAGAAGTCGATCGGATCGACTGCAGTTGAACTGCTTCCCACCCTCAATGGTGGCATGAAGGGGAGTACAGGTGGTGATTGGCGTCCTCAGGCCACTGTCGTACAGTTTGGCTCTACTCCGCAGCTCCATCTTGATCTGCCACTCACGCAAGTAGAGATCTGTGTGATGGACACGGAGGGACGCCTTGCTGGGCTGCAGCACAATGTGCCACCTGAACACGAGCTGCTGGAGGCGCATCAGCTGTCCAACACGTCTCAGAGTGTGACATGCCCCCAGGAATGACATCTGATGGTATGGATTCAATCGCAAGGCCCTCAAGAAGAAGTCTAGCGCATGTATCGGTGAGTCTGGAGCAGGAGAGAGGGAGAATAATGCTGTTTAGATTGACAACTTAAAGCTCTCCTTAATGAGGGAGAGTCTCAAAGTTGAGATTTAAACTTGATATCCTGGAATTATTACGTTGTTGTATTAAATTTCAAAGGTATGTGCGCCATGGGGGTTCCCTTTCTCCTGGGGGGTATTGTTATTGCGGTTATTGCAAAAAGTTAAAATTATGTGAATTTTCAATTATTCGTTAGCCATAATTTCAAAAATTCGGAATTCCGAACGCCTCCGAAACGCCATTTTATAGCAAGTGCAAGTATCCATAATTTGCAGGTAGTTTTGACAGTTCATTCTCAAACAAAAACACGTATTTTTTCACGCAGGAAGTAACTACACGAGAAAATCGTCAATAAAATCAGTGAAAATGTAATGATGGGATCCTGGAAAGAAGGTTTATCGATTGACTTCACCAAGGAACAAGATCTTCATTTGAATTAAGTGTTGGATGGTGCTTCGTGAAAAGTAAAGAAAGAAGAATGAGTTTAGGAAAATATTGACACGCAATTCCTCTCATAACCATGAATTTGCTATAAATTGAAACTCAACGATCTCAATAGGTCTCAATTGATGAAACGATGAATGCATTTTTAGCAATAAGCCATAGTCGAATGGCGCTGTCAGACGTCAACTGATCAGTCAACAAATTTTTACGGTTAAAAGTTATTTAATGGCATTTTCCAGTAGAAAACATCAAATTTCTACGAATATATAAAAGGAATTTTCCGGAAAAACTCAATACAATTGCGAAAAATGCCGTTCAACCAAATCAAACGATTTTAAATTTACTTAAATAAGTGTTCAAAGGCGTGTGATTCCCACTTGATTACTCTTAATTTTCTAAATCTATTAACTTGCTTAATAAGGTTAAATGGAAATCTCTGCTCAATACTCACTGTTGCTCAACAACCAATTGCCGTAGAGGTAGAGATGATTAAGATTCCTCGGCGATAGCTTTATCACATTCTTTAAGAGTCTCCCTGCTTCATGTCCACTCTTGAGTTTGTACAATTCCAAGTATCCAGGCACAAATCTCCACTCGAGCTTTATACACCTCTCCAGCATGCGAATGGCATCCACCGTGCGATTTGTCCGTCTGTAGAGCTTCCCGAGATTGTAGTGGGCATTCACGTGGTCTGACGAATACCTGATGGCCTCCATGAAGTGAAATTCTGCCACCTCGGGATTCGTCACGAGGGTGCCCAAATTGTTGTGAGCACTTGAGTACATTGGCCAGAGGCTAAAATTAACCCAAAGGTGTTGAGTTGATTCATAAAGTAATTGCATAAAAGAAAACCCTCACCTCAGTGCTCTCTCGTAGTGAACCATCGCCAAGTCTGGCTTCGATGAGTCTCTGAGGAAATTTCCAAAGTTGTAGTGCATTTTGGCATTGTGCGGTAGAACACTGAGGCCGGATCTGCAAAAAGGGAGGTGAAATATATTTTATTAAGAGACAAGGTGGAGATATTATGGACTGAAGTGGTGTACATTTGAATAGAAGTGCGCAAGAGCTTTCGGAAGTGGAATGGAAATGCTAAGTTAAGTAATTAGGAAAGCAGGAGCTTTGAGAAGTTCTTCCAGAGCCTTAAATTTTTTAAGAGCTTTTTTTGAAAACTTTCAGGAGCTTTAATGGAAATTCCTAAACTTTGAAAAATATAAGCTTGAAAAAAACTGGAAAATTTATAAAGTTTATATTATAGATATTTTTTTGGAGCTTTTGAAAATTCTGGAAAGCTTTTCATAAAGTTTCTTAAAGCTTTCATAGAAAGCTTTAGAAACTTTTCTTAGAAAGCTTTTTTTAGAAAGATCTAGAAAGCTTCTAGTGACAATTTTCTTAAAAAGCATTAGAAACATTTCTTAGATGTCTTTTTAGAAAACTTTTTGTAAAGCTTCTACAAAGCTTTTCTAGTAATATTTTTCTTTCTAAATCTTAGAAAACATTACAAAGCTTTTTTATAAGGCTCTAGAATAGAAAGCTCTAAAAAAACTTTCTTAGAAAGCTTTTAGAAAGCTTTCTAGTGACAGCTTTAGAAAACTTTTTTAACCCACCCTGTCATAGGTCTCTAGTCAAGTGAAGAAAGCTTTCTAAAAAGCTTTTAGAAAGCTTTAAAAGCTTTTAGAAAGCTTTCTTAGAAAGCTTCAGAAGGCTTTAGTATAGAAAATAAATTAACAAGATGAAAGCTTCCGGACTGGAGCTTTCGAGTGCTTTTCTACAAAAAGTGGAAGCGCTGAAAGTGGTGTACATCTATTTGACCATATCCCCTTGTTGAAAGAGCTTAACGTGGGGTTCACCCCTTATGGCCACCTCAAATCAATCACAATTTAATGTATTTCGGAGCTTTTTTATCATTGAAAATGAATTAATTATGTTGTGAATTTTGGAACATGCATTTTGATTCGAATTAATTCCTAAATACTCAATTAAACTAGTATCAATGTACAGGTAAATTTTTAATGACAGAAAAGCCTGTTTAATTAACAGCAATTGCAAAAAATCATCAAATGATTTTATTTTTCTTTAATTGAGGGATATATAGGATATATGAGCAAAAATCAATAACACTGTGGAAAAATGTCACGAATTTCTAAGTTATGACAAATTTATGTAATTTAATTTTCCCATCCCTGTTTCTTCACCAAGAATTATATTTAACACTTTAACTGACAGTGATTGTTGAAACTTTCCATGAAATTCTCATCTGTGACAATTAAGTTTGTAAAATTGTAGATTATATATTTTATTATTTTCAATGATATTATTTAACTCCATGCTCATGATGTTTCACGCAACAGCCAATTTATAGTTTAGCGTTTAGTTTATTATTTTAATGAGTGTTAGAACTGAAGTGGAAAATAATTGCGTTGAAATAATTCTCAAATACAACTAAAAATATTTCACCTAAAAGACTTTTTAAATTGCTCAATAATTTTCTCTCTAATTCAATTAGCCCATTTCAATTCAATTAAGCACTTAAGATTCCGTTAACAGTCCTTCTCACGAATTGATAAAATTTTATTTTTCATCGAAATTAAACTGTTTTCCGTCTAGTGGTTTCACTAAAATCATTTGAGAGGAAAAAAGCCGAGGAAAAACTTTTAAGTTGCTTCAAAATGTTGTGCATTCTATCGCAATGTGAAAAGTTGAATCGTTAATAATATATGAGCGGGACAAGAGGGAAAGTTTCCTTGCTGCCACATTCTTTCAGCGTTAATTTAGGATTCCATTGAGATTTAATTAATAATCTCTTGTAGATGACTTTTGTTTAGCAGTTTGGGGAGTGGGAGGGGAAGAAAATTCTTACCTCAAAAGACTCTCTCGAGAAAGCCAATCTTGATTTCTCATGATAGTCTTTGCACTTCCGGACAGGGTGAGGATGATACACATCCCCATGATGAATTTACGACAACGTGGCAGAACTTGCCACAGCAGTTGAACGCCATAGACGACCAACAGGGTGCTTCCGAGGCTATAAAGTCGAAAAAGAACAATTGTTGTTAATAAAATTAAAAGATCTCATAAAATAGTACAACGCTTCTTAACGAAACCATTTTGAACGAAAGATTACGAATCCATTCGGTCACCGTGGCGCTAACGTCGCAAAGAAGATTTCTAAACTGTCAAAGGTGATTTTCCCAAGAAAGAAATGTGTTTTCAGTAAGAAAGGAAGAATTCAGTTATTCTGAGCCGGGTATAACCCATTTACTTTTATAATATGTTTTGGCCGCTTTAAAACCCCTGTGGCCTTTGATCCTTGAATAATGCCTCGTGAATCGTGATGCACCATAACTTAATTGTTTTGAGTGTTAAAATATTAACCTGCCGTAATTGCGTAATACATTTTGTCAAAGTTTAGTAAATTTGAAACTCGTCAAGGATTCTCTCAAGATGAAAATTACATTATTCCCTCAGTCGACAATCCCACGGCAGAAACTTTCAAATGTAACATGTAATTATGTGTGTTCCTGGTAACTTCCCACATGGTGGCAAAACTTTTACCTGGGAATGTAGAGGATCCTCTCGGCGACGACAAAGCCCACCGTGATGACAAGATTACTGGCGGGCAGGAAGGGGAGTGTGAGCAGGAGGAATCCCAACACCAAGGGTGTCTGTCGATGCATCTCCAAATCCATGACACCGCGCAATGTGAGCAGAATTAGGGCCAGGAAGGCGATAAGAGTGAACACATTGCGGAGATCTCCGAAGGACAGCATCAACGGAATGGAGCCCATCTGCCAGTCATGACTCAGGGTCACAGGACAGAGGAGGAGCCACCAGTTGAAGGCGGCCAGATAGAGGAAGGTGAGCAGACGCACGCGGAAGCTACTGTGGAAGGCGGCTGGGTTGTCCTGGAGGGAGAACTTGGGCAGAGTACCTTGCAGCAGAGCTATTCGCAGCAGAAGGAGTATCATCACGGTGATACCGATGCGTAGCATCCTCTTGGCAAATTGCTGACTCTCCTCTGTCCATCGGACATCCGTGATGGAGCGTCTGAGCGATGGCCAGCTTCTGTATGTGTCATAGGCCAGATTCACCAGGAATATCGTCATGCCAGTCTCCTTGGCCAGCATACTCAAGCCACCGAGGATTATGCTCAAGTTCTGATACTTTTCGCATTTCCTTTGGGGATAATTACTTTATTTGTATTTAATCTTAAGAAGGATAATAAATGATATCCTACGTGAAAAGTGTTTTCATTGATTATTTTCGGCATTTTATGGGAAATTGCATTGAGAAAGGGATGGAAATGCGTATTGACAGCATTTTTTGAAATCAATGGTCGTTTTCATCAACTCACAGCATGTCAGTACGCATAGGCGTAAATTTCCCATAAAATGTCTTGAATCAATGAGTTTACACACTAATCAATGGGAAACATTTTCATGTGGGATACATAGCTTAAGGCTTTGGATCCTTTGGATACTCACCCGTGATAGGTGAGGAGTGAGAGAAGAAAAAACACGCAAGCCAGCACATCAGCTCTGCCGACAATTCCAGTGACAGCTTCTGTGTGAATTGGGTGGAGAGCAAATAAAATTCCTGCCATTGTGGCGAAATTCCTCTCGAGATGGGCGACAACAAAGCACACCCGACTGAAAAGGATACACACGAGGGCGTGCAGGAGGATATTGGTCATGTGGAACCACAGTGGCTCGAGTCCAAACATCAAATAGTTGATACTGCAAATGGGGAAATTTCCATACATTGCTTTTTCTGTTAGATAGGACATTATGTTTTGGGAAGGGCGGCTTCTCGAGTGCAAGGGATACAAGAAGTGATATTTAGGGGTATTAATCAAACAATGATGAATAACAATTGTCACACTTCAGGGTTGGAAAGTGGTTTTTAACAGTGGAACAGATAAATTGTGGCAGACATCCTTTATACCGGGAAATGTTATCTCGTCTACGGTTTTCTACAAATTTTAAAAGTGCGCCATTTTGAAAATTTCAAATTTTGATTCATAAATAACGAACATCCTGGATCTATGGCGTCTGATCCGATACGCCATCTTGGTTAAACGTTCCTGATTGATTTGTTCTCCATTTTGAAATTTTCTAATTGAACCATAAATAACGAATATATAGCGTGGGTCTATTGATCCGCCATCTTGATTAAGCGTCCCTGATTGATTTGTTCCAAACTTAAACACTTTCCAACTCTGTTTAATGTGGTTTTATGCAAATACATCAAGTTTGAGACAATCTCTTATCCCCATTGTTGAATGGTTGAAAAGTTGTGTAATGTTAAACATACCGAAATGTAAGTGTCGTGAGCGGTCGGTAGGATTTGTGGCTGTTAACATCACCCATTGATGTTCCCCAGAAGTCATTGAGGAAGAGATGAGACAGAGGATTGTGTCCCAGGACGTCTCTATTCATCGTGATGGCGGGTATGTCATCGTGAACGAAATCACCACGAAGACCATTCACATAGCAAATGAGAGTGACAATGAGGACAAGGAGGTGACTCCGCCAGCCGTCGAGAAGGAAATCTGTCACCTCACTCCAATCCTCATCGGAATTCCCTGTGCGACTCATGCTGTTGGAATTAATCAATCGTCTCTTCATTATGACGATTGGATGTTTCCTCTTTTTTTTTCTTGGCTCTCCCACAATCTTTCGGGGGGAGGGAGGGTGTCAAAACACTCTTCTCCAGAGATAATGACGGTCTCACCCAGTCGAGGTTGGGGCGGGGGGAGGGAAGATAGGTGGGTCCTCTATGTCGGTTTTTTTCGTGTTTTTCACACCACCTAATCGATTAATTTCCTCTCATTTATTTCCCGTGCAATTATTCACCATTGGACGCCCCATGTTGTATTCATTTCCATCATCATCACCATCATGAGGTCTAATCTCCGCAGACTATCTTCCTGTCTGCTTCATTTGCTCCTTGCGTGCCACTATATTTATCCCAGTTTGTATATCCCTATTAGTTTGGCTCTTTTTTCCCCATCAGGACACTCTCTCTCACTTCATTTGAAATTTTTCTACGTTCTGCACTTTTTTTTCCTCCCTCATCCGTCGCTGGGAGCTCTGTTGGGGAAGAAGGAGAGTGAATAAAAAAAATGAGGAGTGGTCCAATTATTCGTTTCGCTCTCTATCTTTTATCCCTACTCGTTGGGGAGTATATATCATATGAAATTTGAACTGTTACCCACTGTATCTTGTGAAATTGAAATGTCTCATGCAATTTACAGTCTCATTTGCGAAGGATGATTGCAATTCTACAAATTATTCTCCGGAAGTCCTTATTTACATGTGAAGTGGACATTATACTCCATTTCTTTATAAATTAGGAATCATTGCTTGGAATTGATGCAATTTTTGTAGTAAATTCAAGAGAATTAATGAGGCGCTGAGTTTATTTTTCAATTTACAGATTGTTCTTTAAAATGTGCTTGATGCCTTTTTCCCATGAACAGAAGAATTGTGAGAAAATTTATGAAAGGAGATTTGAAAAAAGCTCTTTAGTTTAAACAACAAGGGCATTGCTCTTCGCGATAGTTTTGTGGCTCTTAAACACAGTGGGAAACCGTATAATAGGGGAGAGTGGGGCCGTCCGGACGAAAAAAAGTAAACCTATCATTTTATGAGTTTCATAAGCTTATTATACGTTCTGAAAACTCCTTAGATTACCCAGGTATGAATATGCGTACCAAATTTCATCCCGATCAGTCTAGCCGTTTAACCACGATACGGTAACGCACAGACAGACACACAGAAACACAAAAATTTTGGAAACGGGTATATCCGGACTCCTGAGGTCCCATACGATCAAGACATGTTAGTATGGAAGTGCTTAAAGGGGTTACATAGGTGTCTCAGGTGGGAAAAAAGCCATTTTTTTAACTTCAACTTTTGTCCTATAAAAGAGTAACATTCTAATCAAATTTAAGAAAAAGTTTAAAAATTTTGAAAATTAGCCAGTTGGTAACTGGTTTTAGGAAGACTCGAATAAACTTTACCATATTTTTAACGTTTTCTTTTGTAAAAATAGTGATTGACGAATATCGCAAATCATCCGTTCAAAGAGGAGATAATAACATTTCAAAAGAAGTGTTCAAAATTTCAGAAAGATTGGCTTATTAGACTCCTCTCAATATTGACTAACCGCATTGGGAAACGGAGTTTTGAGAAAAGCACGATTAAAGTTTTGTAACGACTATGTTTATAAGCTACAGAAAATCCAGTTTTCTTTCACCAAAAATTGATCAAATTCATATAGTCTGATCTGCTTTTACGATTACAATTGGACTATCTGAATCCACATTTCCCTCTTCTGTTCCTAAAATGGCCGGCGAATGTTTTCAACTCGACGAAAACGGTCATTCAAAAGCAGCGCCTTTCTGTCAAAAGTCCGTTTTATTGTCCACGATTGACGCTTCAAATTGATTCAATCGTTAAAAAGCGTTAGAGGGCGTTTAATCGCATTGAATAGTGTTAAAATGCATTTTAACGTAGTTTAATTGCGTTAAAATGTATTTTAAACCATTTGAAAAGCATTTTAAAGTCATGCAATTGCATTATAACGTATTTTAAATCGTTTAGAAACGTCAGAAGGCGTTTAATCGCTTTGAATTGCGTTAAAACGCATTTTCATGTCGTTTAATTGCGTTCAAATCTATTTTTAACCGTTTAAAGTGTTTTAACGTCGTCCAATCGCGTTAAAACGCATTTTAACCAATAAAAAGCTTTTTGAAGTAGTTCAATTGACATTTAATATGAATGGGACTAAATTTTTGCTAAATAAACGGGTTAGACTAAAATTTGATCCTAGAACACTTTTGATCTTGATCTTTTTGATGTATAAACGTCGTCGTTTGTGTTTTAGATTACAAAAATGGTTCTATCTTTTACATTTTTACTCCGATGGACTTAAATTTCGAATGTGAGAGACCCATGTAACCCCTTATGTTACAATATCATATCTTTAATTCACAAAAGCCTATCACAACTCTGTCTTGTTGATGGAAGGAGGTCCGTGTGAGTAATATACACGTACTAATCCCTTGAAATTTTATACAATCGACGCTGCCGTGTATTATTATTATTGTGCGGGGAGGATTTTGGTTGCTTTTACCCAGTTGAGAGACAAATTGGTCGCTCAGGCATTATGTGACTCCCAACTGTCTCACGGAGGCACATCATGTGAGAAATGTTTGAATAAGATCGTGGCTCAGGGTGTTCTCATTAATAATACACCAACCCTATTAATAATTTATCATGTACGTGAATCAAGAAATTGTACTGGGTGCCCCCTTTAATACTACAAATTACTACAATTACTTTTTCGGTGTAAATACTGCTAGAGACTTTTGGTGGGTGGGGGTGGGAAAATGGGCAGAAAAATTACGACACTCTTGTTGCTCCTTCCAGGAAGGTCTCTTTATTGCAATGGAAAGGTATATGCTCGGTTCTTTTATGATTACTTTTCAATTGATATAGTCTCACATCCTCCAAAATGAAATAAGCGCCAATAGAAGGTTTTTTTCTTCCTCCTATTAAATTTTACATTCATCAACAAGAGCTTTTCTGGCACACCTCATCTGGCTTTTCAGCCAGAGAAAAATCGACGTTCACCCCAGAGAGACAGAGGTTTGCCGTATACATTGAAAGTATTAGGAAATAAGGGATGGGGGATGCAAGAGATACTGTTTTTGTTGTGAGTTCGCGAGGATATGGCCAGGTGAAAAAGAGAAGAGAAATCACCTCATTGTTTAATATTTTTCGTCCTTTTTCCGCCTCTATTATGCTTCTTCCGTGCTACGCACACTCTCTTTCTGACGCTCCTCCATGGAGAAAAATTGGCGATAGAGGAGCAGGAAGTGACGAATAAATTTCCACTCTGTCGATGGTGGAGAGTTAAATGGAAGAGGGCTAAGACTGCAATGATTTTCATGGGAGAACACCCTCCATGATATCACACTGTTTCAGGTGCTCAATGCACGGACACATGCAGTTGCATTGCAATCACTGCAATTGAAGCATTAACAGAGACATTGCGAAAGGGTTAACTGCACCGCCGTTCACCTCATGAAATAAATCAATTGGAGAAATGGGCGAAATATTCACACAAAAAATTTTAATATCTTCACGTCCTTGGACTTCCGGGTGGATTCGCAGCACTTTTTGCACTGTTCAGAAAAGGGGATACACTAAACACTGGGTGGTCTCGGGATTGGAGGTCGAGATATGCAATGGACACCACCTTTCTTCCACTGAACACTATTTTTTTGCTGGATATACTCCTGATGGTTAAATCTCTTAAAAGTCCACTTTTCACTGAATTCGCTTTTAGTCTTTTTCTTCCACCAATTGATATGGTGCTGAGGAGGATGATTTCACTGATATTTTGGGTTACCGAACAAAGCCCGAGTTTGATATTGACTGAAACAATTCAGCGAGGGTGTCCTGAAAAAGGTGTAGTAGAATGTGTGTCTGTTGGAATATTACCCCTAAAAAGCTTCACATGTATCCGCCAAATACACACAAGCAACACTAAAACACACACACTTGCGGGTGTCAATGGTTTGGGCTTATAACTACAACCCTCACCCACTTTTTTCTATCCCACACCTTTGTAATCTTTACATTATCAATCCCTCACCAAACACTGGATATCTCAAACACTCTCGAAGGCGCCTCGAAAAAAGCTTAAACATTCACTGGGAGGGAGAAAAAAGGGAAAAATTAAAATCTGGACACCCTATGTGTGCATTTAGTTCCGCTCATGCGCTACCGATTAATACTCTCGGGTATTCTGGCTCTTCGGCTCGAACTCTAACGATACTCAACTTCCTCCTACCCTCAATCATTTTTCCTCCCCATCACGATGTACACAAACTATATAAGTATACAACGAATCCACCCATCGAAATCCTCCTGCTTTTTATTGCTCCTCCTCGCTAAGGAGCCTCGCGGCGAGAGCAATACAGTAATTGATTGATATGAGATCCTATGCAGAAAAGTCTATGATCTACTCATTGAAGTTGAGAGAAGCTTGATGAAATTCTGGCTAAAATCGTCAAGTCAACTTTAAGGTAGGAGGGGGGGGGGGGTTCCCGAAGATCCCAAATGTCTATTTGCAACCGTTTGGCTTTTAGGACCCCATAAGATGATCAAGACCAAAAGTACAAGAGAGTTACCAGACGAGGAATTTGACGCAAGAATTTCTAGCATCGACGCAATAACTGGACGAAAAAGTATCCTCCTCTTATCTGATTTACATTGGTTAGAAAGGGACACAGAAACGTAATAATGAACGATTATTGTTTTCTCCGGACCCTCCGGACGCAATAATCGTACCCAAAATCTTGACCAAAACCTCCATCTTAGTCCTATCTGGCTGAACTTTCTATAAATAGCTAATTTGGGGTCGCTGATTCCATTTCCGGTCAGAAAAGTGCCGAAATCATTGGGGAAAGGTGGGTTTTTTGCAATAAGTTGTAGAAAATCTGTCGGAATATGTAGTCTGAAATTTCGGTAGGTATATAGCTAATTTGTGATCGCTGAATTGATTTCCGGTCAGAAAAGTCCCGAAATTTTAGGAAAAGAGCGATTTTTTGTGGTCTAAGACATAAATCTGTGATAAGTTGTAGAAAATCTGTCGGAATAATCTGAAATTTTGATATATAGCTAATTTGGGGTCGCTGAATTGATTTCCAGATAGAAAAGTGCTGAAATCATAGGGGAAGGGTGGGTTTTTGGTGTCCAAAACTAAAAATCAACCATAACTTATGGAAAAATAATCAAAATGCCCTGAAATTGTGGGTTATAGCAAACTTGGGGTCGCTGATTCCATTTCCGATCAGAAAAGTGCCGAAATTTTAGGGGAAGAGCGATTTTTTTGTGTCTAACACTTAAAATCTGTGAGAAGTAGTAGGAAAACTATTAGAATACTTTGAAATTTTGGTATATACTTACATCTTTTTAACTCATATTTGACCCTTGACTTCAGTAGGTTCCAAATAGAGGAAAAATAATTTTAGACCGATAAAAATACTTGAAAAAATAGGTTTTGGTCACGAAAAGCCCACTGTGAATGTTAATCAGTTGAGAGGAAGTTATTTCCAAGTTATTACGCCGATTCTTGCGTCCATTTTTCCCATCTGATAACTCGGTAAAAGAAAAGGATGTTTGTTATCCGGCTCAGAAGGACTGAAATTCTGTCTTACTTCTTATTCCTCTTATGATACTGTAATTTCAATCTCCTTATAACTCACAAACTCACTTAATAACTAACAATAAAGGAAAATCCTAGGAAAATCCGTAATTTTGTGGAGATGATCCTCTCATGTGCGTGACGCGCGTGGACGCGCGTGACGTTTCTGCTAGTCGATGATTCGTCCCCTCAACTCATTCAACATCGATTGCGACACGTCCGTCGACATCTCAGGACACATCCACCACCAATGAATTTTATAATCTTTTTTCCAAATCCCATCTACAGCACTCAGCTAAACCAAATCCCTTCTTCTCTGTTCTCACTCTTCATCTCACTTGATTCTAACTCTAACACCGTGTTTCTCCTGTATACAAACATTTTTCCCTCCAAAGCGACAGAGTGGAAGGCCCGATATACCCGCACGAGGAGTCACACGATGATTTTCCGCAGTCGCCTCAGGGGGTGAATGATTCAGAAAGGGTTTCCCTGCCAAATTATTTATGGTTTCCAATTACCCGATTATGTCTCAATAGGAAAACACCATGAAGTTTGCTCAATGATGAATTGCTTATCTAACTTGTTGGAGATCAGGGAAGAAAAGGTGAAGAGATAACGAAAAATAACTATAGAATGAAATATTTTCGTCTTTAAAGATGGATAAGAAGTGAATTTGTATTATTCGGCCATTCCTGATTATTTTTTTCTTTGGATTCTGGGCTCGTCTACTCCCAAATACGACCCTTGACTAGTGAATTATAAATTGAGTTTGTCGTTGGGTTCCAGTGATAGGCTCTCACATACACTGTCGTATGCAAATATACAAGCGGAAGAAATTAGTGAATAAATAAATTTCTGACTAAACAGAGCCTAGATTCGTCCATTCAATCATCTTGTTTGAACAGGAACCGTCTCTTGGCTTTTTGGTGTTGCTGATGCCAAAGGTTCGGCCATATGATCCACATGTGCCACCGAATTTTGGAGATGGGCTGTGTGAAAGTGTAATGCTCTGTTGACACATTGTCAGACATTCCACCCACTTACTAACCTATTCTCCAAGAAAATCATCCAACAATATAATTGTTATTGATTGACGTGGACTTTGCCAACTTGGAAATTGAGGAAATATCAGTAATTTGTAATAGCTGTGGACGAGTGTGTAAACACTGTTGGATATTATTCTAATGACAATCGAATTATTATTCCAATCTATATTGGGGAGAATGACCATTTCAGTAAATAAAACTTGATTTATATCATTTAGGAAAAAGAAAAAAATGCCTTGATGTTAATCATAAATCCGTTGAGCAATTTATATTTCAAAATTTTCCATCATCTCTCAATTTAACAATGTTATTCCACAAGAAAATGAGAATAAAACACTTGAAACACGTTGAAAAAACAGCGAGAAAAGAAAATATCTCTTGAACTGCAGTCCCTCCCATCTCACCCACCAATGGGCACCTGGCGTGAGAGTGTTTTCTTTGGCAGAAGCATCTTCAGCGGATCCTTGTGGTAGCGTGCAAACACTTCCCTCTTGAACACCTCAAATTGCTTTCGATTCACATTGTTCTGACGCTCTCGCCATGCCGGGCGATTCTTCTTGTTCTGCAGACCCCAGTGGCACGTGAAGATAGGCGATAGCACCTGAAATTGATAGCCAGCCACAAACATCTCATACACCTGAGTGTTCCGCGTGAAGCCATAGCCAAGGAAGCGTTCATCGTGCTGAGGCACCTGATCCGATGCCACGTAGAAAGGTTCGTAGAGGAATTCAAAGTTTGTCACATTGTAGCTCACATGGGTCTCCTCGAGGTTGTCTAGGTCCGCTTGCCATCTATAATGATCGATAGGGAGGTTGTTAGGCTGAAAATTTTAGGAGACAAGCAAAGACCACGGATTTTGCTCTGTTTTTTACAAAGTAGTAGGGCGTGGTCTTCTAAGTTAGCCCCGCCAGTTTAGACTATTCTTAGAATATAGTAAACTTAGGTTCCCAAGCTCTGCTAATAATCCAGATTTCCAGGTAATACTAAAAACCTAGATTTTTAGATTCCGCTAGGAACCCAGGTTCCCAAGTTCTGCTAGGAACTCAAGTTTCCAAGTAATAATAGAAACCTTTTCTCTTAGGTTCTGTTAAGGAACCAGGTTTCCAAGTTCTGCTAGGAAGTTCGGTTTCTAAGTTCTGCCAAGAACCCAGTTTCCTAGTCACTATTAGAAACCTATATTTTAAAGCTCTGCTTGTAACTCAGATTCACAAATTTCACTATAGAGACCTAGAATCTTAGGTTTTGCTAGGAACCCAGGTTCCCAAGTAATACTAGAAACCTTTTTCTCAGGTTCTGTTAAGAAACTAGGTTTTCAAGCTCTGCTAGGACCTCAGGTTTCCAAGTTCTGCTATGAACCCAGTTTTCCAGGCACTACTAGAAACCTAGATTCTTACACTCTATAGTAAACCAGATTCCCAAGTTTTACTATAGGGACCTAGATTCTTAGATTCTACTAGGAACTCAGGTACCCAAGTTCTGTTAAGAACACAGTTTTCCAGGTACTTCTAGAGATCTAGACTAGATTCTTAGGAACCCAGGTTCACAAGTAATACTAGAAACCTTTTTTCGTAGGTTCTTTTAGGAAATCAGGTTCCAAAGTACTGCTTAGAACCCAGTTTCCCAGGTACTACTAGAAAGCTAGGTTCTTAGGCTCTGCAGGAAACCAGGCTCCCAAGTTCGCTAAGAACCCAGTTTACCAGGCACTACTAGAAATCTCTAGGTTCTTATGCTCTGCTAGTAAACCAGTTTCCCAAGTATTACTAGAAACATATAGATTCTTAGTTCTGCTAAGAACCTAGGTTACCAAGTAATACCAAAAACCTTTTTCTTAGGTTCTGCTAGGAAAACAGGTTCCCAAATTCTGCTAGCAACCCTACTTTTCTTAGATATTGTTAGAAATCTATATTTCCCCAAATTTTACTAGGAACCTAGGAGAACCTATGCTGTAAAACTGCTCACCTCGTGAAGTTGGTTGCATACTGATTGTAGATGAATACTTTGTGATGAAATGGTCTAGCTAGGCCCTTCTTAGCCAATCTAATGAGATCGGGCTTGTCGCGCGGGAACCTGGCGCGATTATCCAGCTCATATGTGGGTATCACGTAGGCGCATTGATTGTTTGGGCACTTTGTGTGTCTAAGAAACTTATCTAGGTACTCAGTCATATTGATGCTGGGTATGATGTCGATGTCCGTGAGAAAGACATTATCGCTTTGGCATGTTTTGCGTGCCACATTCCTCAGGTGATTCTGCGGATAGATGTTCTTGGAGCGCCACTTTGCCGTGTCATGGCCGCGCATTTGGATGAGTTCCACGAGGGTGGCTTCGGGTTTGGCACAGTCATACGGCGTCAGATCAATAAGATTCGACTGCTTCACGAGGTTCGGCGCTCTGTCGCGCGGATAGGCGAGATGGAAGGACACCCTGTCCCTGATGCCAGGATAGCACTTTCGCAGGAAAGAGAGATATATCTGGAGCAGGTGGAGTTCATCATTGCCAGCGGCAAAGATGGCGACACTTATGGGTCCGGTCCAGTGATGAGCCACCTGAACCAGAGGTCCCAGTCTCTCGATGGAGCTCTGTGTGGCCAGACACACCCTGTACTGCTCCGTGAGCTCCGTGAATCTATCACCCACGACGACAAATTCGAATATCTTGTACAATCGTCTCACATCCCACCTGCCCAGCTGCAGATCCAGCCCCGAGAACACTGGACGATCCGTCCTGTTGGACGAATTGTCCAAGATGACGTACTCAAGGCATGAGGCGGGCGTGAGGGGCGGTGCTCTGGCCACAACTGACGCCACAGATGACTCCTCCAGCGTGATGAAGGGACAATCTGTGGAGTGCAGGAGTCTCACCGTGAGCAGGACATTGGAGAGAGTCAGCGCCAGGACACTTGCTATACTCAAATTCCAGAGGCGGCATGACTGCAAGAGAGCAACATCAAGTCATTGTTTACCAGGAGGGGGCAGGGCCTTCCTCCTCACCTGACTCATGGGTGATGGAGCTTCTTCCGCCAGGAGAATCCTGCTTCAGTTAACAAGAGAGCTTCCTTCCCAAATTCACGTTGATTGACTCATTCAACTTTTTTTCACCACACGAGCACACCCTTGTCCGGGAGTGTCATCAGGGATATGCAATGTCGGGAGGATTTCAGGGAGCATGCGTGGATGAGTGGCGTGTAAAATTGCAAGGATTTGCAGCGACAGCTCTTGGTAGGTGAGGGAAATTCTGGGTTTATGGCTTGGGATAATCTTCAAATTATTATTTTATTTTTATTATCTGGAATTTCTGCATTCGTCCGTTCGTCCGTGTGTATGTCTGGTACAGATCTCTAGGGGCCAAACGGTTGCAGATAGAGACTTCGAGTCTTCGGGGGAACCCCCTAAAGTCGTCACTGGGATCATGACAGGCCCTTCATTTTTCTAAAAAGCCCCCCTATCCCCTATAAAACATATTTTTTGGTATATCTCGAAAACCAGTCCGACGATTTTTTTCATTTTCACGTATGTTTTGTAGATTCACCAGACGCACTTTTCTTCCATACATGCCAATGACCTTTAAACATTCCGTCAAACGGTTTTTGAAGGTCAAAGTTTTGGAACTCTCTTTTCAAGAGTTTTACTCGCCCCAAACCCATCACATTGATGTTTATTGGAAAGGTCTTTGAATTTCCTACAATCCTAAACCGGATTAAAACCGGAATTCGTTCGCGAGTCTCTACCCCATCATGTGCATCATGTGGATATTCATATGGGAGCAATAAGAAAATACAGTGTTCCATCTATGTTATAGATAAATTTATTGTTGCTGATAAATTGAATTTGTCGTCATGTCCATCACGCTGCCAGGAATAGCTGTACTGGTGCCAGCGCCCGGAGTGGAGGCTGGAGGAAGTCCCGTGAACCAGTTGATGAGATTGTGCTCCGGCGACTTTGTGCAGTTGTAATGATCCGCTAGGAGGGTCTTCGAGAAAGCCAGGTGATTGTTGTAGGCCTCCGTCTCCAGAATTGTGTCCCGTGACATCCTGTGCAAGTCTTCAAGACAGAAAGATGACAGTAATAAGCCCCGCCCAAATGAATTGGCCACGCCTCTCTAAGAGTCTCTCACCTTTGAGAATGGCACTGCCCCACAGTTGGACGTGAATGTCTGGAATCTTGGATGCCACCTGCATCGCTGGCGTCACCATATTCATACTCTCCTTGGAATTCCCAATGCTGAGGAAGACATG
>CAKKOB020000970.1:0-30787 GCA_918844115.2 Phlebotomus perniciosus | reverse complement strand
ATTGTTATGATTTTTAAAAGAATTCTGTAGCATTTGAATTCTGTTCCATTTTTTACCAAAGTTCAACATCTAACGTCAGTTCTTCAACATATTCTGTAGAGAATTTTATAAAAATAGTGATAAGATTTAAAAGAAAAAGAAGCTCTACAAAATTTTCAAAAGTTCGTAAATATATTTGCGGATTTCACAGAGATTTTGAAAGTTTCAAACTTTCTACAAGACGGTTTTTAAGTATAGGTATTGAAAAAGCTTAGAAATTTTTTCGAAATTTACGGTTTTTAAAGCTCGGATTTCTTTTTTCAAACTGTCTTATAGCCTAAGCATTTTTATGCAATCATTGAAATTTAGAAAAGCTCTTCAAATTTTTCATAATACAGTAATTTTCTGCAGTTTTCTGTAGATTTTTTTTAATAAGCTTTAACCGTTCTTCAGGAAGCTCTAAATAATCCAAAAGTCTAAAGTTTATAGTCAAAAGTTACGATTTTTTAAAGATCTCATTCTTTAAACTTTCTTCTAAATCTTAACAAATGTAGGAACACGTATTCCTAAAGCTTACAAAAAGTCCCAGAAGCTGTTAACAAGTTTGCAAAATAGTCGTTAAATTAAAAATGATTATTTTATAAAATTTCCTGAAGCTTCGCAGAAACTTTAGACAGCTTTTGATCTTGGACAAAGATAAGTCGTTTTTTCAAACTTCTAAGAAACTTCATGCAAATGCTTAAAATTGTAATTAAAAACTTCAAAACTCTTCCAGTTAGCGCTATCAAACACGCTCGCACATTTCAATTCAAGCGTACATCACTTCTGGCCTTAAAATCTCCCCCATGACTCGATCCTTTCTGAGTTTCTAACATACTTTCTGGGCTAAAAGTCATTGATTTTGCAATCAACGATTGAAATGGACGATTTACGCGATTAATTGAACGCCTCATTAAACCACGTGCACTTGAAAGGTAAGTTATTTTTTCCCGCTCTAACTGACCGCCATCGACCGTGTAAAAAGTTGATGAAGAATTTTGCTCAACAAATCAATAACAAATGGAATGGATTTTTTCTTTATTACAATTTAGATGTTATCTATAATATTTGAAAAATCAATCACTGGGTGCCTAATATGGAACTCAAATTCTCCATTTCCATCAATTTAGCCAATTTATTGGACTCAAAATTGATTGAGTCTTTAGGCAATATACAGCCAGTGAAGAGAGAAGTTTCAGATACATACCTACATACATGTATGTATATACATATGTGAAAATGATAAATTGAAGTTAGACATGATAATTGAATAGTTTCAGGACATTTTAGCAAACTTAATGTTTGTTCGTGATATTAAATGAAAATATCACGTTGCCAATTGAAACAACTTTTTATATATTTTGTTTTTATTCCTGATTTTGCGGATTTTGCTCTATTGAATATTTTTTCGATATTTCCAGCTGATGCTATAGCGAATGTGTGAGTAAAAGCGCGTTTGTGGTGAATTTATGAGATGAGATAATCATCAAGACTTCTTGTCTAACTTAACCAATACCTAGTGCTAATTTTCTAGTATAAAATGTGCAATCGAAAATGTTAAAGTGAAAATGTGAAGGAGTTGCTTAGGATCCTGAAGGTAAAGTTTAATAGAGGAAATGGGGGTTAAATTAACCGAAAGTTGAAGATTCAATCAGTGAAGAATTTAATTTTTCGCGTTGAGTTTCTTTAGTTTCTTTTCAAAGTCTTTATTCTTGATTATTGCAAATAGACAAAGAATAAGCCAAAATATCTATAACACAAATGAATTTATCAAAAAATTTATTTAACATATTTTAAAGCTTGTTTTACAGCTGCGACTTGCTTGTTTTTTTAACACTGACAAATAATGAAACATCGTGTATTGTATTTAGTTTGACATCCTATCGGATTTGTTTCCACACTTCTGAACACGAAGCCGAATAGCGCGAGAACCAACAGATGGATTGCCATCAGCTATATGAGGCAGTTTGTAGAGCTTGCATACATGTAGAACCTTTGACGTGATGAACAATTTGCTCTTCTCGAATCTCCCAAATGCTGTATTTATCGTTAGGTACCAGTTTCCGCAAAAGCATTGTAACGCGGTTACTGTTTGACTTAGACAATCGATTTAAATTTTCCGATGTGCATTTCGAATGATTATTACGATTAGGTATTATTTTTATTACGTGGTTCTACGAGGTATCAGGGGGTATCCCATCTAACTAGCCGGACTACCAGAGAAAGAAGGCGCTACGTCCAAAAATGTCTTTATTAAAAGGATTAAAAGCATTTCTTGGGTGCTAGCGATTTTGCACCCAGCGCCTCCACTGCACTCCCGGCGTCTCAACTGCACTGGTAGGTTTAAGGAAGAGTTTTCTCACACAAAGGGGTGTTGGCATCGCGTCTTTGTGGATCTGTGATCCTTTAGAACAAGCGGAAGTATCGCCGTTGAGAAATGGGGAACTCTGATAAGCTTCATCTTGATCTGCTTTCCCAACTGATGTCCACGCCTCTTATACCTATTCTTTTTGTGTTGCTCACCTGAAGTATGTGCTTAAGGGGCAATTATATATTTCCACCGCGTATTAATAGGCCCAGCCGTAATAGTATTTTAAACTTTTATTATAGGACCCTTAGGATAGTATATTCGTAATTATTCTTTAATGCTTCAAATTTTTTATTAATTTTTAATTTATCTATTCAAAATTTTAGAAGACAATCCTTGCGGTTTAGGAATAGGTAATAAAATTTTCCAAAAAGGAGCTAGAAATCCATAGCTGGATAGTTCTTGAGCTATAAGAATATTTTTAAAAATTTGACTTAACTTTTTCAGGCAGTAGTTCATCCATGTTCTAGCTGGCGAATTCCTTGATTCTTTCCTTCTTCCAAAATACGAAAAGAGTAAAATAAAACTGCACACCGTCGTAAAAATGGCAAAATACTTTTATTTCAATTAAATGCATATATAAAAAAGTAACATGTTAATTCAACTGATAATATAAACACTTGTTAATCGTTCAACAAAGAAGTCAACATTAATGTAGAAAGGGAATGATTAATATCTTGTTAATATCTCCAATCGTTCTCAGCACCTGTTAAATCGTATATATTGCTTTTATTGTTTTTTTTTCACGCGGGGAAACATGGGTATATCTAGTATCGCAGAAGCGTGGAATGGCCGGTTACTTCTTAGGCGTGCTGGTCGTGGGCAAGTAGAACTTGTGCGTCTTCGTATCACGGGTGTGCTTGAAGGCGCCCTTCTCTATGTGATGCGCCGGACAGGGACCCTCCTGTACGCGGACGTACTCCTTCCGGTAGCCCGAGAATCCGGAGGAGCCCGAGGAGTCACCGAAGGAGATGCTCGAGGAGTTCATTGTGCGCTTCGTAACAGGCGCTTCGTAGGATCTCACGCCGGCCGCCGGGCTGGTCCAGTTACCGTAACTGCGCGACTCAACGCGTCCGTAGAACTCACCCTTGCCGATGCTGAGATTGTCACGGTGAGTCACGCGTGTGGGCTGATCCACGTGCGTAGCCCAGGAACTGCTGCGGATTTCGTGCTCGCGACCCTGGCGATGGAGTGAACTGTAGCTCTTGCGGTCGTTTGAGGAGGCTGAGTAGAGGGACTGATCGTGAAGGTTGGACAGACTCTTGCGTTGGATGGCAGCTGTTGAGCTGAGGCTCGTGGACTGAACAGCCTCATTAGCTGTCGAGGAGCCACTCTTCCGGTGGAAGACTGCATTAGACACGTCTGCTTCAGTCGACAAGACGTTGCGACGATGATACTGCGTGTTGACGGCGTTCTTCTCAGCTACGTAGTTTCTACGCTGTTCCTGACTCTGATGACTATTCTGAATCTCATGGCACGACGTCCTGCTCTCCGAATGGTCGCTCTTCATCGACTGCTTATGGCTGGAAATGGAAGAATTATGTAAGTACTGATCTTAGAAATGACTTGTTAATGGATATTCTTACCTATGATGGACGGTTTCGTCGTTGCTTCTCAAATTGAGCTGTTGGTTAATGATATCGCTCTGGCGGGAGATGAATTGAGATCCTCCACGACTCCTCTCTTCATTTTCCATAATCGTCCTCTGGTTCAGGACATCCGTGTGTCTCAGATTAACATTCTTGTTCTTTTGAGATGATTCCATTGACGATCTTTCTTGAGCAGTCATTTGCTTCCTAGCTTCCCTAGCTTCCAACGACGACATATCTTGAGAAGACATATGTTTTCTGGATTCAAGCGAAGATCTCTCCTGAGAAGTCATCTGCTTCCTAGATTCAAGCGAATTTCTCTCCTGAGCAGTCATATGTTTCCTGGATTCAATCGAAGACCTCTCCTGAGCAGTCATCTGCTTCCTAGCTTCCAATGAAGAGTTCTCCTGAGAAGACATTCTCATCTCATTTTCCGTTCTCTTAGTTCTACTCTCTTCAATAGCTTCACTCCTATTGACCACGTTGGTTTGCTTGACCATGTTTACGTTTGAAGACGACTTGCTTTCATGTTGTCTCACGTTCACCTTGTTATCGGTATGAATAACCTCAGTAACTGGACCCTCCTGGGGGGCTTCATTGGCCAGAACTGTTGTAACTTTCTTCGTAGTCACAACAATCATGCCGTCCTGGATACCCTTCTTCGTTGACGTGTCTTCCTTCACCGTAGTCGACTTTTCACTTACAGTCTTCTGCCGAACGTCTGTATAGTTCATTTGGTTAGTCGTCCTGGAGATGGATGTGTCATCTCCCAAAGTGATGCTAGATTTCATCAAGTTATGCTTAGTTGTTGTAGGCTTGGTCACTTGAGTTCTCTTCTGTTGCTTGAAGCTTGATGATGCCGTAGTTGTGGTTTCCATCGTTCCTGATCCAACATCCAGATGATCTTCAACTCTCTTGATATCCGCTCTCTCGCCACGAACCACTTTATATTCTGACTGCTGGGTAGTTTTACCTTGGAACTCTCCGCTGACCTTCAAGTTGTCTTGTGGTTTCTTCATCGTAGGCCTTTCACCTGGTGAGTAAGGTTTCTTCTCAGGTTTCTCAAAGTCACCTTCGAGCTTGAGATTGTCCTTCTGCTTGATTGGCGTTGGCCGAGCATCCTTCCTTCCAGTTGGAGACTTCTCTGGTCGATAGAAATCGCCCTCCAGCTTAAGATTGTCATTTTGCTTGATAGGCTTCCTCTTTTCAACGGGAGTGAACTTGGGCTTTTCTCTCGTTTCAAACGTACCCTCAGGCCTTAGATTATCAGGATGCTTAACCACGTCGACACGCTCCCCTCGAACTACAGTAAAGTCATCGCGACGGTGATGATCCTCAAAGTTACCTTCCAGTCTTAGATTGTCTTTATGTCGCACGACTTCGACCTTCTCTGTTCTTACGCTCTTATAGTCATCGGAGGAGCGGTTGGATGTGAACTCTCCAGTCATCTTGAGATTATCTTCCCGTGTCACAACATCTGCCCTTTCGCCTCTGGTCATGGCGTAATCGTCCTTCTTCTTCATGTCGATGAACTCTCCTGTCATACTTAAGTTATCTGTTCGTTTTACGACATCATAACGCTCTCCCTTAACAGTATTGTACTGATCCTCTCGACGAACAACCATTTTACCTTCAGGCTTCAAATTATCCTCAGGACGAATCTGCTTTGGTCGCTCAGCAGGGCGATATCCTGGCTTTTCGGGTGTATAGAAATCTCCTTCGGGTTTGAGATTATCCTCATGTCTGACCTGCTGAGGTCTTTCAGCGGGCTTGTATCCAGGCTTTTCAGGCCTCTCGAAGTCACCCTCAGGCTTGAGATTATCACCATGACGAATAGGAGTCCTCTTTTCTCCGGGTGATGGTTGAGCCTTCGTTGGACGCTCAAAGTCTCCTTCGGGACGCAAGTTGTCTTCAGGCCGCTTCTGTTGTGGACGCTCTGCTGGTTTATACTCAGTTTTCTCTGGTCTCTGAAAATCACCTTCAGTTTTCAAATTATCAGTTGGCTTAACCTGCTTAGGCCTTTCAGCTGGTCGATACCCTGGCTTTTCAGGAGTATAAAATTCTCCTCCTGGACGAAGATTATCTTCATGTTTGACTTGCTGTGGTCTTTCAGCCGGTTTATACCCTGGTTTTGATGGTCTCTCAAAATCTCCTTCAGGTTTCAAGTTATCACCATGACGAATGGGCGTTCGCTTCTCTCCAACTCCTGGTTGAGGCCTTACGGGACGATCAAAATCACCCTCAGGACGAAGATTATCTTCTGGTCTCTTCTGTTGAGGACGTTCAGCTGGTTTGAACTCAGCTTTCTCTGGTCTCTGGAAGTCACCTTCAGTTTTAAGGTTATCCTCTGGTCTGATCTGCTTTGGTCTCTCAGCAGGACTATAGCCAGGCTTCTCTGGGGTATAAAATTCTCCCTCAGGACGCAAATTGTCTTCGTGTCTGACTTGCTGAGGACGATCTGCTGGGCGATAGCCTGGTTTTTCGGGACGTTCGAAGTCTCCTTCTGGTTTCAGGTTATCACCATGACGAATAGGCGATCTCTTTTCAGCAATGTAGGGTTGGGGCTTCGTCGGACGCTCAAAGTCTCCCTCTGGACGCAAATTATCTTCTGGACGCTTCTGTTGAGGACGTTCAGCTGGTTTGAACTCAGGTCTTTCTGGTCTCTGGAAGTCACCCTCGGGTTTGAGATTGTCCTCAGGACGAACCTGCTTTAGTCTTTCTGCTGGGCGATATCCAGGTTTTTCTGGAGTGTAGAATTCACCTTCAGGCTTAAGATTATCTTCATGTCTAACTTGCTGAGGACGTTCAGCTGGTCTGTAACCTGGTTTATCAGGACGGTCAAAGTCTCCTTCTGGCTTCAAGTTGTCACCATGTTTGATTGGTGATCTCTTCTCAGCTGCGTAAGGTTGTGGTTTGACTGGGCGTTCGAAGTCTCCTTCGGGACGTAAGTTATCCTCTGGTCTCTTTTGTTGAGGTCTCTCAGCTGGTTTAAACTCAACTTTCTCTGGTCTCTGGAAGTCTCCCTCAGTCTTTAGGTTATCCGTAGGTCTGATCTGCTGAGGTCTATCCGCTGGCCGATAACCTGGTTTTTCTGGAGTATAAAACTCTCCTTCGGGACGTAAATTGTCCTCATGCTTTACTTGTTGTGGTCTTTCAGCGGGTCTATAGCCTGGTTTTTCAGGGCGTTCGAAATCACCTTCTGGTTTCAAATTATCACCATGTCTGATGGGCGCTCTCTTTTCTGCTGAGAAAGGTTGGGCTTTCTCAGGACGTTCAAAATCTCCTTCAGGACGAAGATTATCCTCGGGTCTCTTTTGTTGAGGTCGTTCAGCCGGTTTAAATTCAGATTTCTCTGGTCTCTGGAAATCACCCTCAGGCTTGAGATTATCTTCAGGGCGTACCTGCTTTGGTCTTTCTGCAGGACGATATCCTGGTTTCTCAGGAGTATAGAAATCTCCTTCAGGTTTGAGATTATCCTTATGTCTGACTTGCTGTGGACGATCAGCTGGTCTATAACCAGGCTTTTCAGGACGATCAAAGTCTCCTTCTGGTTTCAAATTATCAACGTGACGAATTTGAGCTCTCTTCTCAGCTGAGAAAGGTTGGGGTTTCTCAGGACGTTCGAAATCTCCTTCAGGACGAAGATTATCCTCGGGCCTCTTTTGTTGAGGACGCTCTGCCGGTTTAAACTCAGCTTTCTCTGGTCTTTGAAAATCTCCTTCTGATTTGAGGTTATCCTCGGGACGGATCTGCTTAGGTCTCTCAGCTGGACGGAACTGTGGTTTCTCTGGAGCATAGAATTCGCCTTCAGGACGAAGATTATCTTCATGTTTAACTTGTTGGGGTCTCTCTGCCGGACGATAGCCCGGTTTTTCGGGGCGTTCAAAATCACCTTCCGGTCTAAGATTGTCTCCATGTTTGATTGGTGATCTCTTCTCAGCTGCATATGGTTGTGGTTTGACTGGACGATCAAAGTCTCCTTCAGGACGCAAGTTGTCTTCAGGTCTCTTTTGTTGAGGTCTCTCTGCTGGCTTAAACTCAGTTTTCTCTGGTCTCTGAAAGTCTCCCTCAGTCTTAAGATTATCCGTTGGCCTAATCTGCTGAGGTCTATCCGCTGGACGATATCCAGGTTTTTCTGGAGTGTAGAATTCGCCTTCAGGCTTAAGATTGTCTTCGTGTTTGACTTGCTGTGGCCTTTCTGCTGGGCGATATCCTGGCTTCTCTGGACGTTCAAAGTCCCCTTCAGGTTTAAGGTTGTCACCGTGTTTGATTGGTGACCTCTTCTCGGCAGCGTAAGGTTGAGGTTTGACTGGACGTTCGAAGTCTCCTTCAGGACGGAGATTATCCTCAGGTCTTTTCTGTTGCGGTCTTTCAGCAGCTCTGAATTCTGGACGTTCTGGTCTCTGGAAGTCTCCCTCAGGCTTGAGATTGTCTTCAGGACGAATCTGTTGAGGCCTTTCTGCTGGACGATATCCAGGTTTCTCGGGTGTATAGAACTCGCCCTCAGGACGAAGATTGTCTTGATGTCTCACTTGCTGCGGTCGTTCTGCAGGACGATATCCTGTTTTCTCAGGTCTCTCAAAATCTCCTTCAGGTTTCAGGTTATCTTCTTGGCGAATAGGAGCTCTCTTTTCAGCTGAAAATGGTTGTGGTTTCTCAGGACGTTCAAAATCTCCTTCAGGACGCAAATTGTCTTCGGGTCTTTTTTGTTGAGGGCGCTCTGCTGGCTTAAATTCGGCTTTTTCTGGTCTCTGGAAGTCTCCCTCGGGTTTCAGGTTATCTTCAGGTCTGACTTGTTTCGGTCTCTCTGCAGGACGATAACCAGGTTTCTCAGGAGTATAAAATTGGCCTTCTGGTTTAAGATTATCTTCGTGTCTGACTTGCTGAGGCCTTTCGGCTGGTCTATATCCCGGTTTTTCAGGGCGTTCGAAATCACCTTCGGGTTTCAAATTATCACCATGTCTGATAGGTGCCCTCTTTTCTGCTGAGAAAGGTTGAGGTTTCTCAGGACGTTCAAAATCTCCTTCAGGACGAAGATTATCCTCGGGTCTTTTTTGTTGAGGACGTTCAGCAGGTCTGAATCCAGTCTTTTCTGGTCTCTGGAAATCACCTTCAGGCTTGAGGTTATCCTCAGGACGTACTTGCTTCGGTCTCTCAGCCGGTCGATACCCTGGCTTTTCTGGAGTGTAAAACTCTCCTTCAGGACGAAGATTGTCTTCATGTCTGATTTGTTGAGGCCTCTCAGCTGGTCTATATCCTGGTTTCTCTGGGCGTTCAAAGTCCCCTTCAGGTTTAAGATTGTCCCCATGTCTGATCGGAGTCCTCTTTTCACCAGGTGTTGGTTGAAATTTCTCAGGGCGTTCGAAATCTCCTTCAGGACGCAAGTTGTCTTCTGGTCTCTTCTGTTGAGGACGTTCAGCTGGTCTGTATCCAGTCTTTTCTGGTCTCTGAAAGTCTCCCTCAGGCTTCAGATTATCCTCTGGTCTAACTTGTTTAGGTCTTTCAGCAGGACGGAATTGTGGTTTCTCTGGAGTGTAAAATTCTCCTTCAGGACGAAGATTGTCTTCATGTCTGACTTGTTGCGGCCTCTCCGCTGGACGATATCCTGTTTTCTCGGGGCGTTCAAAATCACCCTCAGGTTTAAGATTATCTCCGTGTCTAATCGGGGTCCTTTTCTCGCCTGGGGTCGGTTGGTACTTGACTGGTCTGTCGAAATCTCCTTCAGGACGAAGATTGTCTTCTGGCCTCTTTTGTTGCGGTCGTTCAGCTGGCCTGTATTCGGGTCTATCTGGTCTCTGGAAGTCTCCCTCTGGTTTCAAGTTATCCTCTGGTCTAATTTGCTTCGGTCTCTCACCTGGACGGTATCCAGTCTTCTCAGGTGTATAAAATTGTCCTTCTGGCTTCAGATTGTCTTCATGCCTAACTTGTTGTGGCCTTTCTGCAGGTCGGTAACCTGGCTTTTCAGGGCGTTCAAAGTCCCCTTCAGGTTTAAGGTTATCACCGTGACGAATTGGAGTTCTCTTTTCTCCTGGAGTTGGTTGATATTTGACTGGTCTGTCGAAATCACCCTCCGGTCGCAGATTGTCTTCTGGTCTCTTTTGCTGAGGACGTTCAGCTGGCCTGTATTCGGGTTTATCTGGTCTCTGGAAGTCTCCCTCTGGTTTCAAGTTATCCTCAGGTCTGACTTGCCGTGGCCTCTCTGCCGGACGATATCCTGGCTTCTCAGGCGTGTAAAACTCTCCCTCAGGACGAAGATTATCCTCATGTCTGACTTGCTGAGGGCGTTCAGCGGGCCTGAAGCCGGGCTTCTCGGGACGATCAAAGTCCCCTTCAGGTTTAAGATTATCACCATGTCTGATCGGAGTTCTCTTTTCACCAGGAGTCGGCTGGAACTTTGTTGGTCGTTCAAAATCACCTTCTGGACGGAGATTATCTTCTGGTCGCTTCTGTTGCGGACGTTCAGCTGATCTGAACTCTTGTCGTTCTGGTCTCTGGAAATCTCCTTCGGGTTTAAGATTGTCTTCCGGTCTTACTTGCTTCGGTCTTTCAGCAGGTCTGTATCCAGGCTTATCGGGTGTATAGAACTCCCCTTCCGGACGAAGATTGTCCTCGTGTCTGACCTGCTGGGGTCTCTCTGCTGGCCTATAACCCGGCCTTTCTGGACGATCAAAGTCTCCTTCAGGTTTAAGATTGTCTCCATGCTTTATAGGAGTTCTCTTTTCTCCAGGAGTGGGTTGATATTTCACTGGACGATCAAAGTCTCCCTCTGGACGTAAGTTGTCTTCTGGTCTCTTTTGTTGGGGCCGCTCCGCAGGTTTATATCCGGGTTTTTCTGGTCTCTGGAAGTCTCCCTCTGGTTTCAAGTTATCCTCAGGTCTCACTTGCCTTGGCCTCTCTGCCGGTCGATACCCTGGTTTCTCAGGCGTGTAAAACTCCCCCTCAGGACGAAGATTATCCTCATGTCTGACTTGTTGAGGACGATCGGCAGGACGGTAACCTGGTTTTTCAGGTCTCTCAAAATCGCCTTCAGGCTTGAGATTATCACCATGTTTGATCGGCGTTCTCTTCTCACCTGGTGATGGTTGATACTTGACTGGACGTTCAAAGTCTCCTTCTGGACGGAGATTGTCTTCAGGTCTTTTCTGCTGAGGACGTTCAGCTGGTCTGAACTCCGATTTCTCTGGCCTCTGGAAATTTCCTTCAGGTTTCAGATTATCCTCAGGCCTAACTTGCTTGGGTCTTTCAGCAGGAAGATATCCTGGTTTCTCAGGAGTATAGAACTCTCCTTCAGGACGAAGATTGTCATTGTGTTTGACTTGTTGTGGTCTCTCTGCAGGACGATACCCTGGTTTCAGCGGGCGTTCAAAGTCTCCTTCAGGCTTGAGATTATCACCATGTTTGATCGGCGTTCTCTTCTCCCCTGGGGATGGTTGATACTTGGTTGGACGTTCAAAGTCTCCCTCTGGACGGAGATTGTCTTCTGGCCGGACTTGCTTTGGCCTCTCTGCTGGACGGTAGCCTGGTTTGTCAGGAGTATAGAAGTCTCCTTCGGGACGCAGGTTATCCTGTGGTTTCTTCTTCTCATGCCTGATGTCCTTGGTGTCCTTGATTGCACGATATATATCTTGATTGGTAGTCTGACTAGTAATATCAGTTTGGGAGTAGAACTTCTCCACATCATCCTTGGTCCAGGTTCTCTTCCTGGGACGCTGGTAGATGGTCTCCTGTTCGATGAATTGACTTTGATTGGTCGTTGTGAAGTCAATGTCTCCTTCAATCTTCGTATACGTGTTGCGACGAATAGGCGTTACGCGTTCTCTTTCGTTGGTGTAGTCGGTGAAGTCAGTTCTGGCAGTAGTGATGTCTGGAAAAGTAAGTGAAAGTAAGATTGGTTTCTTAGTATTTGGTTAAGTCACTTTATATTCAGTACTATGTATTTACATACCTGTAAATTCACCAGTTGTCGTTAGATTATCCTTCCTTCGGACAATATCAGCTCGATCTCCCTTGATGATCTTATGTTCCTCGACGGTCTTTCGATAATCCTGGAAGTCTCCTTCGAGCTTCAAATTGTCTTGCGGCTTCTTTACTGTCTCCCTAATATCAGTGGTTTTATCAACGGTTCTATTGATAAAGTCTTGATTGTATGCCGTTACATTTTCGCGTCTCTTATCCTCTGCGATTACAATATGATCTTCTGACTTATGGACACAACTGTGACGCCTGAAAAAAGCAAAGAATGTTGATCATGTTGGTTTAATGCGCTAATTGGTGACAATTTTATAACAATGTCATAAATTCAGGAAGCTCCACTCACCCACATGTACAAATTTCACAGATACATTGCTCTTTGTGAATTGCTGAATCTCTCGTCACTTTATCTGAAATCTTGGTGACATCACTCTTTGTAATTTGTTCATATTTACTCTGACCTCCAGCAGTTTTAGTCGTTGACTGTGTGATTTTCTGTTGGAGCAATTGAGAGAGAGGCATTAATTCAATTTTCTTAGCAAATATCTCATCAAGCAAATTGTCGTTTTATATCTCACCGAGTCTTTAGCTGTGCGATCAGTGATCGTATCATTGATGGTCTTCCGCTCAATGTCGATCTCCTCTCTGATGATTCGAGTGTCTGAGACGTCGTCTAAAATGCTGCTCTTCTTCACGATTTCCTTATTTCTCTGCAAATTTTCCGTTATTCCCAATTTATTGATGTCCACCTCATCGATCCTCCTCTTGGTCACATCTGAGATGTCCGTTCTGTTAAGGATATCAACATTTGTCTCTGTTGAGTCCTTAGTTGATCGGTACTTATCGATATCCGTAACATTTTCCACGTAGACATCTCTCGTGCGCTTCGGTCTCTCGACAATTCTCTCGAGAACATCCGTTGATGTTTTTTCATCGATCACGCGCCAAGTGTTGGTTGTGGCGTCAAAGATCTGCACAGAGGAAGCTGATTAATAATAATAAAGAGAGAATTGTCCGGCGGATTGTGCAAAAAAGGCCAAGAAAGCAGATCAGCTTATTTCTTCGTGCATTCCCATTGAAATAATCAACCTACGCACCACCTCTAAAAGCCGCCCACACGATCGCTCAATTGATCATTTGCCCCATTCAATAAAATGGGAAGATTAAGTGGTTTCGCGCGAAAGTTACTCACTAGACTGCAACTTCTCCTCCCCATTTATGGGTACTTTTGACCAATATTGGCAATGCAGTGAGTCTATTCTGAGAAATTTCTAGAGAGGAAAACTTATAAAATATGCCACCTATTTGCATAGTGAGTGATCTTGACTGTGACGATCGCTTTTTTCAATTTGCAAGTTGTAAATGAAATTTTTCTCATTAAGATAAGACCTCTTATAAATTCAATATTTTATTGACTTCTAGCGATAACCTTCGAAAGATTTGATAATAAACATAAAACCATATCAACTTAACAATATGCGAGAAGAGTGGAAAGTGTGAAAGGTGGAAATTTTGCAAGATAAGGTTCTGTATCTTAAATTCGTGGGATTAAACTCCACAGAGAGTAACTGTACGAGACATTTTGTGTGGGATTGAGGTTCTCCATCTATAGAATATTCCAAATTTTCTCAAGTTGTCTGCGAGATGAATCATCAGAAATTTGCAGAGTTCAATATAGCGTAATAAGTCATAGATTTACGGCAGAAAAAAAGAACTTTTTTGCGGATTTTTATTGGATTTGTGATGTTCGTGACTTGAATTCAGTCAATTTAGTAGCTCGCAAACATTTTTGTCAAACAAACTCATTTCATGAGGAACTCACGAAACCGTTCCACGGCAACCATTAAAGATCTTTACAGTCGTTTAAACAGACTTTATTTGCTAGAAGCAATTATGCAATTTAAATTTCCCTCATGTTTAGTTTTATGATCGTTCAAGTGAGTTTGAAGACAAAAAGTAATTGTCAGAAAAATACTTGGTAAATTTATTTTTAGAAAAAAAACATTCCTAATTTGAAAAACTGAAATTCTCTGAAATTGTCAATCTTGTTTTCTCCTACATCCAACTTCACACCAACGCCAGAAAAACAGGCAAACGACGCCATTAAAGATCAACCAAAATATAATAGTTTTAAAATGTGAATTTTAGAGAAAAAATCCTAAAGGTAAACTTCAAATAATCCCAGAAAAGTTCAAATTAGGTTTTAACAACTAAATTCAACCCCGATCTTGACTCACCTTAGTAATCTCCGTTGTTGTCGTGATGTTAGCCAAATCGGGATGATCCCGTTCGATCTCCTGGACAATGTCCTTCGGGATGAAAGTGTCGGAGTCAGTGAAGCTCTGCTCATCCACTACCTTCCAAGTCCCTGTCTTTGTATCGTAGACCTTGGTTGTATAAGTCGTAGTCGTCCTATTGCTGACATCCTCAATTGGATACTCAGGGATAGCATCGTAAGGTTTTCGATCCTTAAAGACCTTTTCATCCACCACCTTCCATTGCCTGGTTCTGGCATCGTAGATCTTCCTCTTGTAGATGGTTGTGTAAGATCCATCGCTCTCCTGACTCACGTAACGAACAACTGATGGACGCTTGTTCTTCAATGTCTTCTCATTGACTTCCTGCCAGGTCTTTGATTTCTCGTCGTAGACCTGCTGTTGGACCTTGCTAGAGGACTTGCTGATGCTCTCCGTAGAGCTTTTGCTGGTGCTTTCCTTCACTGCTGAGGATTTTGACTGAGATGTACTGGACATCTTCGTCTCACTCTTCGATGATTGGGTTAAGGAATGATCACGAGTCTCTGAAAGATCCTTTTTTGATGTTTGTCCACGAATCTCTGTAACATCCTTGGAAGACTGTTTACGATTATCCGTGATGTCCTTACTGGAAGTCTGACGAGAATCTGTTACTTGCGACTTAGTTTGATCACTTTTTTGCGTAATTCCTTTATTGGATCCTTGATCGCGGTTATCAAGTCGACTCTGCTCCAAGATCACATCCTTCTCATTAACCGTAGTCTGATTGACTACTCTCCAAGCTTGGGTTTTGTTATCCCAAACTTTAGTTTGAGTTTGATCACTTTTTTGCGTAATTCCTTTATTGGAGCCTTGACCGCGGTTATCAATAACTTCTTTGCTGGACGTTGAACTCCTCATCTTGCTCTCAGGCTGATCGTTGATGCGTCTGCTCTGCTCCAGGATGACATCCTTCTCATTAACCGTTGTCTCATTGACTACTCTCCAAGCTTGGGTTTTGTTATCCCAAACCTTAGTCTTATAGGTGGTCGATGCATTTGCGATGTTCTGTAAAAGGAAGGGTTTCAGGAAACAATTCTAAGTTAGAAATGATCAAAGGGCAATTATAATAAAGGATTTTTTTTGTAAATAAGTAAAAAATACTATTTTCGCCAGATAATTGCCTCTTAGAAATGTTCAGGGACTTACATCTCGTGTCTGGTAGCTGCTTCCACTGGTCACAATTTGTGGTTTCTCATACGTGAACTTCCCGTCCCACGAGCTCTGGTTTCTGTCCGTGACCGCAGATTGTCTCTCCTGCTGGCCCCTCTCTTCGATGATGAAGGTGTTGCTGGAGGCTGCGTCATCGAAGCTGCTGCGGCGCTCTTCTGTGATCACCGTGACATCCTTGGCCTGGCTCTTGGATGAACTCTTCGCCTGACTGTTGAACATCTCCACATTGGCTGCCGTTAGACGCTCCACTGAGGAAGTTCTGCCCAGAGCATCCACCGAGATGGCCATCTGGTCCGCCGCCTTGGAGGCGGTCTGGAGACTCGTGGAGTCAATACTCTTAGTGATCTTACCCTCAGAGAGATTGGTTTGGCTATCACCGCCACGAGACACAATCCTTTTGGTGGCTGGATCATAAGTCTCATATTGAGTGCTCTGGGAATGATAGTCAATGGGCTTCTCCTTGCCCACCTGCTCCACGAGACGCTCCTCACTCTGCATGGTCCTGTCGAAGAGGGGGAGCGCTCCAGCCTTTCCTGTGTCGTACTTCAGCGAGTCTGAATCGGATTTGGCCGCGTACTGAGTCTCTGTGGCTATCCCCGTTCCAGACACCGACTTGAACTCCTCAGCCCGATTCTGGGTGTCACTGGAGCCCCATTCACGCGACTGAGCATCCTTAATCACCTCCTTTCCGTCAACAATCTCAACGGCATAACTGCTGGAGGAGGACTTTTGTGTGCTGCTCTTCGTGGTTGAGGAGCCAGATTCGATTTTCGTGAATGTTGAAACTCCTGGTTTCTCCACAATCTTTGACCCATCAGCGGTCTTTCCCAACTCAGAAGCCACTTCTGTGATCTGAGTTCCACCGAAGATGATGTGCTCCTTGGGCTTCCGGTTAATCACCTCATCACTCACGATATAGCTCGTGATGGAAGTGTCTGGCGTGTCATGAGAGCTCTCCTCAATCCTGACACTCCCTGTGCTGGACGAGGATACGATCTTTGAGGATTTTTGCGTTGAGGAAGAACTCTTGGATGACGTCTTCACGGAGGAGGAGGAGGTCTTCCCCTGTGAAGATGTCTTTTTCTGGGACTTTTCTAGCACCATCTTTGCATTATTCCAATCACAGCGATCTATAAATGGAAGCTCACGTGAGTAATTCCTCCAGAAATCTTGTGCAAGACTTCGTGGAAATGTGGATTTTACAAAGGGAAAATCAGTGGGAGTGTTTGGATGTCAGATCTTTTTTTAATTTTAAAAAGATTTAATATTTTTGAAATATTTTAGAATTTCTTTTAAATTATTTTAAAATATTCTTTTAAAAGTTCTAAAAAAAAGTCTTAAACTCATTAAAGCTCAGCAATTTGACTGAAAGCTTGAACAATATATTTTTCGAAGCATAAAGTTTTTTTAAGTTCTAGACACAAATCATTAAAATTTTCAAAAGAATTACCCAGATTTTGAAAAAAATCTTGTGAAAGTTCTAAAAATTAACTGAAAGCTTTTTAATAATTTTTAAAAAGTCTTACATTCATTTCTCAAATTTGTTAAAAATAAGAATTTTTTTCGTTAAATTTTTAATTTTTTTTTAATATATTCGTGTTTCTGTTCGTGATTTTGTTTAAAATATTTCTCAATATACTTATTTGCTAAAATTTCCCCAAAAGACACCCTAAATTTCCCAATTACTTTCCCCTTGGACTTTTATCTGAAAAATGATCTCATCGGGTTCACCGTAACCGACATTCAATTCGCAATGTTCAACGTGTCTGCGGAGCTTGAGAAATGCATCCTTCAGTGAGACATCTCAATGTTCAACAGAGGATTTATGGATAAGTTTGCGAACTGCAGAAAAAGTTGCTCTCACCAAATAAGAAAGCACACCAAATAAGAAAAAAGATATGGCAAATCCGTGCTGGGAATGTTCATTAAAAAGTGTTGAGTGAGCAGCATTGATAAAGAAAATTCTTCAGCATCAAGAGCTTAAGTTGAAATGTCTTTTTTGAGCATCGCGGTGATAAAAAAAAAAACGCGAAGCAAGTTGTTAGTTGCTATTTCGATTGAGATTACATCATTGTGTTGAAATTCTTTAAATTTGCACATATGAAAAGTCGTAAGAGTACAAAAGGTACGGAGACGAGCAAAAATGAATTTATACTATGAAAAATTTTTGCAATGTGTCCATTAAGATATTTATGTATTCTTTCACGTCCAGAAGTTGCAAAAGTCTCTGAGAGCGTGAAACACTCAACAATGCAATTGAGCGGAATTGAAATTAAATTTTGAGTGCTTTTTCTCACTTAATTTTGTAATAACAGCTTCTCAGAATCTTTTCTGGGGATATAAAAATTTATGAATTTCTTTTAAAGGTAGGATGAAATATTTGTGCAGAATTTTATTGATAGAAAATATTTGGACAGATATCCGAGTGGCATTATTAAATCATTGAAGCTTATAAAAGAAACCGGTTTTCGTGAAAATATTCTGGCCATTCTGTCCAATAAAGTCTGAGTAGGGGAAAGCCGGGTAAATCACGCATCCTTTCATTTTAATAGAATAAAAAAGTACCTACATCTTTTCTTTTGGTATTTAAAATTCATATTTGCTTCTTTTTATCAAATTATGTTAATCAATTCCATTTATTTGTGTTTATCTTAATTTGTGCGAATTTTAAAATGAATAACAATTTAAAAAATAATCGTTTTATAAATTCTTTTATCACTAGTAACGATCAAACTAAACATCCGTATAGGAAATAAAGTTTTATCTAATTCTAAATCGCAGATGAATCGTTTTGCGTTAATTGTTCGCTCGGAAGGAGAAAAATTTTGATTTTCATGAAACCTCTTTTACCCTAACTATCTATTTAAAAAAATACTTTTATTCTTTTTTAGGAGCCAAATAGTGCAAATATAGACATATGGTAGAAATCTATTCATCCGCTCAAAAATTTGTCTATCGACTGAAAAAGCTTCACGAAACCATTCGCTTAATGTTTAAAACTGATTGTTGTTGTAAAAAGTTCAAAACTTGTGAATTTTAATTTTATTCGTTTGCCATAATTTTACAAGATCGGGTTTACGAACGCCTCCGAATCGCCATTTTTATAGCAAGTACTGACAGTTACTTTGACATTTTTGACAGTTCATTCTCAAAGGTAAACATGAATTGGTACACGCAGGCTGAATACGAGAAAATCTTGAGTAAAATCAATAAAATCTCAATTAATTGGATCTAAAAAGTAAAGACTATTGGTTGACTGCAACAAGATACAAGATTTTCATGTGAATTTAGTGAATTGAGGGAGAAGATCGGGAGGTGGATGTCTTCAAGTATTGGATGGTCCTTCGAGAAATTTACAAAAGCCAGAATGAGTTTAGGAACCCATTGATACGAATATTCCTCTCAAACAAGATGTACCAAATCTTGTGGATCTATTTTCACTTTATCACAACGAATTAAAAGGAAAATATATGGAAAACACAACTATAAAAGACTTTCACAACCATAAATTTGCTATAAATTGAAGCTCAATTTCTTAACTGATGAGAGGATGGTTGAATTTTTACCATTAGGCTCTTAGTAATTCTTTTAACCGGATAATCAGGATACAAATCAGTGCGTTAACTTGCCTTTCTTTCCCCTATAGTCGAGTTTTTAAACTCGATTAAATATAAATTCTCACATATTATTCAACGAAAGTGCTGTAATATTGAATTTACAATACTCGTTTATTTGGATTTCGTCACATATCGTCAACCCACCTATAATTAAGTTATTTTTTTGAAGAATTTTGTGAGCTCTCTTGGTTTACTATTTACTCAAACATGACGCTGAAAGACAAAAGCCGGTTATCGTGTTATATTTTGCTAAATTTCCATTTAAAACCAAGTCCAAGGCAAATATAATACAAATTATAATTAGGTCATAGTTTGAAGATGATAAAAATTTGATTGATAAGATTAAGATTGATAAGAGAAGCAGCATAGATAACCGGGAAATACAAGTAATGATTTCTAGACGAGACTTAAACAGCTTAATCTCGTCTAAAAAAAGATCAAAAAACATTAGAAAATTTTTTTACAAAATTTCTTCAAAGTTAAAAAATCATTTTCTTATATTTTCTTCTTTCAATTCTGCAACTAACAATTTTGCCCACAATTGTAATAGTTGAAAAAAAAACATTTTTCCACCTTTGAGATCACTTCTTGTACGTTAAAATAATTAATCCACAGAACCTTGTCGCACTTCCGCTGAAATTTTCCCGCCCACCCAATGAAACTTTCAAAGCCTCTAGAGGCACCTTTACCTTTTCATCAAGAAGCGCGACACAACAGAAATAACTATGCACTATAAAAACAGTCTCTCTTTGTCCTTTGTCTCCCGGAGGCACTATTCCTGGGATGTTTCACTGTTGAGGACTCCTCTTGCCACCGGTTCCTGGGCGGAAGAGTTTTCTCTTGGTCTCTGTTCTCGCACTGTCCACCGCGGGAATAAGCTCTGTGTGAGAGTTTATTTTTTCGGAGGAGTTTGTGAGAGAGATAATTTGAATGTAAATGGCACACACACTTTCAGTTTAAAACGATGGTTGGTGTTCACTTGATGGCTCGGCGATTACGTAAGGTCGAGAAAGGCCGTATGTTGATTTTATATTTATAAGGTGATGTTGACTCCAGTTTTTGAGCAAACACTTGCGATATTTTATCACAAATTGGCCACTTTTGAGCACTTTTCGTGAGATTTAGAGTCTCTATTGAGCTTTAGCACTGCGGAAAATTCACTTTGCCGGTTGGATTTTCTCTAATCACATTCACCATAGGGCTAAACCCTTATCACCATGAGATTCACAATTGAACACCTTTGTCTTTGGGGCAGGATTTTTATGGTTTTTTTTTCGTTCGTCAGGGACTCTCGTAAGGGTTAATTCTTGAGGGAATGTATTGGGGAGGGAGGAATATTGGGAAGGCACAACTTGGAGGAATATGGTTCGGTGTGTGTGTGTTGTTAAAAATATGATGAACACGACATGAAGCACTTTCAGCGGTAGACTGAGCTTTTTCCGTGCTCTTCCGTTGAAGTCATTCAGTTGGAGGCTCAGCTCGGTGGAAAGAGTGGGGCTCTGTTTGGTGAATGGAAGGGGGCCCTCCTACTCTCGCGTTCGACGGCATAAATTTGTATTTGTCGACTTACACATATCACATACATAAACGCCGATAAAGGTGGCTCGCAAATTTGTGGGAATTAGCGAAAATGTGTGAATTCTGCCTTAAAATTCTCATCTGGGTGTTTCATTTCAATTTCAAAATTATTCATCAAATCTTGTCTAACAAATAAAAGAAGAATAACTTCCTTCCTCCTAAGAATCTAGGGAAGTCTTTCCTTCTCCTGGCGCGAAATCTTGCCGATTTCCCCAACTTAATACAAGTTTGAGATTCTCATCATTCTCGTGTCATTGAACACATAAAATGCTGGGAGTTTTTACCTCTCCTCAACACCCATAAATATTCAATGAATTTTTTGGCAAAATATCTTACAAGCACACCGACAAACTGACTTCGCATACATAAATTCGCTTTGACATTGGAAATGAATCATAATTGAAGAAAATAACTATCTCGTCATCGATCTAGAACCTCCTTTACAATGTCCCGCCTCCGATATCAGAAGAAAAGAAAGTTAATTTTCCCTCATGATTGACTTCTATTCTTTCCCTGATTTTTGCCCATTAATCACGCATTTTGCCCATAATTGAATGGAGGAGTTTCAGCCAGCAAAAGAAATTCATCAAGAGTGTGTGGCTTCTTTTGGGGCGGCAAGAAACCTCTTTCGTGCATATTTTAACCATTTTATCTCACCTTTAGGGAGAAGACAACTTTCCCTCGCCAGCGGAGTTCGAAGAATCAGCCAGAAGGCTACCTACAAAGTATCGCGTGTTGTCGCGCAAAAGACGTGCTTTAATTGCTAATTAAGCGGATGGTGATCTTTAAGATTCAGTTTAAGTGGTGAAAAAGTCTTTTTTGTGCTTCGTGAGCTTCGGAGAGATCATCGAGCGTAAAAAATGTGATGTAATCGATTGGGAGAATTAAAAATTTATGAATGGAAAGGGTCAAATGTTCCCTTTTTGCCTATTTGAGAGAAATTAAATTTAAAGCTGAATAAATTCCACGTAAAAGGTAAAATTGAATAAGATCAGATAAAAATATAGCAAAGATACTTCACTTTTTGTAATTTTTCACTGAATTGTCTTTGCAAGACTCAATATTTCCGTGAAAAACAATAAATATTACATAAAAGAAATGTCAAACATTTTTCGGTTTTTAACCCATTAGGCCCATTAGAGATCATGATATATTTTAGATCATGATTACACGACGAGTTAGGTGTTTTCAGCAATTTCTTAACAAAAATCACAATTATCTGCTTGACAAGAACTAAAAATTAAAAATTCTCAATATTTTAAAAAGTCTAACCTTATAGATGAAGAAAGTAATTAAACATTTGCGGTATTTAAAGGAGTTTCAATTGAGGAGCTAGAAAGATTTAATTACCTACCATTCGGAATTGCATAAAATGCAGCTCATTTTGATGTTTCAAAACTTTGTCTTCGATATCTCTAGTAGAGAAACTCTCTCTCCAACCTTAATTAATCAGAAGTAATTAAAGTATAAGGGAAAAGGAATTTTCAAAGTTGAAAACCGCTTTGAAAAACTTAATTATCAGAAGATTTAAATTTGATTATTTTTGCGGTAATGCTTTTCTATATAGAATTATAATACATATTATCTTTTTTTGTTTGCCTGTATGTATAATGAGCATAACTTAATCGATTAAAAATATACAGCAAGGGTAAATTATAATTTTATGCAACTGATTCTATTTAAATATCTGTTCTGTATGAAAATTGTATGAATTGTAAAAGAGCTTCTGTTGAAGCTCACAACTATTTTAAGCAAAGAATTATCTGACTAAACCGTTTTTCAAGTATTCCCTGTAATAAAAAGAAGTTATTAAAATGTCTAGAACTGCACTGAAAGAAAACATTGGTTGCATCAACAAGACAACAGGTTGATTCAGCTAAAGATGGATAAAACTTCAAAAAGCTTTACATATATGTAAATTAATGGCTAAAGCATCCAAAACATTGCAACTGCATCTTTGCTTTCAGGAATTTATTTTCAAAAGCTCTCTAAAATATTCAAAATTATGAAAAGAAACTTTCTTAATAAATCCTAAGGAATCTTTTTGTCAAGAAGCTATTAATAATGCAAAAGCTTATAGAAATTTATCCAGAGGTTTGCCTTTTATTAAAATTTCAGTCAAACTTCTTGAAGCTTTATGGAAGTTTCTCAACGCTCATATACCTACTCATTGGCTGTTTAAAAAAAATTACGGTAGTTTAAAAGGTTTTCATTGATATCAAGGGAGAGATTAAATGCTAGTCAAAATTTTCAAAATCTCAGCAAATTCTCAAAATACTGAGTTCTACATTTATTAATTAAAACTTTCTAGTTCTGCAAATGATACACCACTTTTGTCCATAATATCACCCCCTTGATTGATTTGATTCTAAGAAGACAATCAAATCACTGAATTCCTTCTAGAGAGTCATCAGGTAATCCAAGAAGTTCTGGAATGGAATGGACAAGTCTTGTTACATCTCGATCAATAAAATTCGACATTTCATTGGATGTTCTTTGAGTAGGAGGAAAGCTTTTGTTTGAAAGTTTCAGATGAGTTGGGGTCAATCTGAAAAGGTTTATTGACCGAAAATTGATTGATCCTCTTAGAAAACATGTGAAAACCCAGATTTATCGATTTGGCTGTTCTTCGTTAAGAGGAAAATGATTAACTATTGTCTTTGTGAATCTCAAGATGCTGTTAATTCTGATGAATACATAATTTTACCGTCGTTTGAAGTGTTTAAATCGCTCAAACCTAGTACTATTATGGCTAGAAAATTTCTCGCTTTCCGGTTTTTTGCATGTGTTTGCATATTTTAATTTATAGCTTTATAAAAATTTACAAGAGCACAAAGCCACAAGACAATGTAATGTATAAGTAGTTTCAGAAAGTTCAAGGATTTTTCCATTATTTGAAGATTTACAAAATTTCATAAATTCTTCAAAATCCAGTTTATCTGAATTGGAAAAAAAAGAAATTAACCAATTCAACTGTTAAATTGCAACACTTACCTTTCTTTTGCAGCCAATGACGCTAAAACTGAGAAATTGTGCTGAACTGAAAAAGAAGTCTTTTGCGTGGCGAGTTCAGTGTCTCTCTCGATGCTGCGGCAAGTGAGTTTCTCTGGCCCATCCAGACAATGCCTTATTTGTCCAATGCCTGACGTCATCCGCCGTGCATGAGCGACGCTCATCGCGCCCATTGAATTGCGCGCCTCCAAGGTAAGACCTTCCAACATTTTCCAATACTGTCCGCGCGGTTGCATTGAATGCCCATCGCGATGGGCAGCCAAGGGTCCTGCCTCGGGCCTCCTCATGTTTGGCCACTCAGTCGTGAGCCACCAGTCTCTGTGGGGACTTAATCTGACCAGACTTGGCGTGCCTTTTGAGGTGTTTCTCGCTCGTGATCCAGCTCGAAGGTGATGTAGGTGTTTTTTTTTTTGAATAAAAAATCGCACCATTCTCGATCTCTCCTTCGATGCGTCATTGCTCCTACGCGCGCTGTTCAGGCCACCAAATCCACTCCATTGGGTCTCTTGTGGGAGAGATTTAACTACATGTCACCACGAGTTGTTCAATCAGTGCTTGTGAGTCGTTCAGTGCGAAAACGTGTGGATTTTTAAACAAAAGGTGTTTGTGGAATTTTTTCGGAAAAAAGTAAAAACCAATAGAAAAAAATGCCCAGGAGGACCAGAGACGAGGACATCCCCATCAAGATTGGTGGCTGGAATGGGAAGTTCGTGTATGAGAAGCCAAAGGTGATTCAGGAGCAGCAGGAGCCAAACACTTCCGGGAACAACCCACGCGATCAGAAGCCCGTCTACGCGACTGGCAATCAATTTTATGGCTACACAGCGGAACCCGAGGTGCTTCCGGTCACGTGGGATGGCACTTTTGCTCCATCCAATCAGACCTACTACCGTCCAGATCGCAACACCTCAAACACATCCCAGTTCTATGGCTTCTGCACGGAGCCAGAGATTCTGCCTGTTCAGTGGAGTGGAAAATTCGAGGTGGATCCCAATGATGTTCGCATAAAGCCAGAGAGGAATCAATCTGATGTGAGAGATTATGCTGATCATCGTAATTTCGTGGAGAGGAATCCCGCCGAGGGACAACAGCATCAGGAGAATGGACAGGAGAGACAATAAAAGGGGAACTTCCATAAGATCATTATAATTGATTTCTTTGTTTTTTGGATATCTCATCAGTTTTTTAAGGGATTTTTACATACATTATTTACAGCAAATTGTTAATTTGTCACAAGATATTACCATCTTAATCTAATGAATCAACATCATTCTCAATCAATTAACTCAGTTTCTAGAAGTTGTATTACTTGTTGCACTTTTTAAGGCGTAGATCATCTCATGAGAGTCGTTTTTTTTTAATTGTGTTGTGACGCGTTAAGATCATTTTGGCGCCAATGTGGGATCAAGTGTTGCGCAAGTGAGTGAAATTTTGAGGAAAGATTGTGAAAATTTCAAAGGAAATTAAAAAAATCTGTTATTGAAAATCTGTGTTGGATAAATTTTATCTTGAACTTCAATTTTGAATATTCAAAAACCGCCTAAATTTAAAAAAAAAATTAAACTGAAACGTGGATTTTATTAACTGATAAAAAATACTTTGAATCAGAGAAACAATTCTAATTCCTCTTAAAAATTGTTTTCCTTTTAAAACCTGAAATGATTAGTAAAATGTTTAAAAGTTATTCAATATTAAATTAAAAAGAAAAACTCTTAAGCATTTTGCTAATTTTCAAGGGGAAAATCTTTTGGTGTGAAAATATCACTGGGTCAGTGAACAATTAAGTTTGGTCAATAATGAATTAAATAAATCAGTTCAATATTCATATTTGTGAGTAAAATATGAGTGTGAAACGCGCATTAGAAGAACTTGGGGGATATTTTTCAATATTCCTTAAGTGCGAAGCGCTCATTAGATAAGCTTGTTGATTTTTCTTGAATATTCCCTAAGCGCGAAGCGCTTATTAGAAGAGTTTGGGGATGTTTTGAAATATTCCGTAAGCGCGAAGCGCTCATTAAAAGAGTTTGGGGATGTTTATCCATATTATTTAAGCGCGAAGCGCTCATTAGAAGAGTTTGGGGATGTTTTGCAATATTCCGTAAGCGCGAAGCGCTCATTAGAGAAGCTTAGAGATTTTGCTTCAATATTCTTTAAGCGCGAAGCGCTCATTAAAAGAGTTTCCATTTTCTTTAAGCGCGGAGCGCTTATTAGAGAAGCTTGGAGATTTTTCTTCAATATTATTAAGCGCGAAGCGCTCATTAAAAGAGTTTGGGGATATTTTTTCCATTTTCTTTAAACGCGAAGCGTTTATTAGAAGTTTTTGGGAGATGTTTTTCTATTCTTTAAGTGCTAGGCACTCATTGGAAGTGTTTAGAGAATGTTTCTCAATATTCCTTATGCGCGAAGCGCTCATTCGAAGTGCTTGAGGGATGCTTTTTTAAACTTTTAATTTAACATTTTACTGACCCAATTTGAATTTCTTACTGACCAAATTGAATATTTTACTGTTCAAATAGTCACAGCCATTTCCAAACTATATATTTTTTACAAAAATAATATACAAAAAAAATGTTTTATAATTTCAGAAAATTAACTTTGAAGAAACTCCAATTTCTATTGAAGAACAGAAATTTTTTTTGATAAGTTTTTGAAAAATATTCTAGAAATTTGGAATCGTTTAAATGGTAAAAAAAACAAACATGTCAAACATGTTAACGATTGTTTTCAAAGAATATTTTTTAAGGTTTCAATTTTTTTCCTAAATTTTGAATTTTTTGATGTTTCAGTGACATTCAATGAAACAATTTAGAAAATTTAAATTGTTTTCTAAATCTCTGCACAATCTAGTAAATTTTTCATGAAATTTTGACCATCAGCTTCACCACAAGTTAATGCGTCTCTCATGAAGATCTGCGCCCATCGTTACTATTTATTGTGTTTCTTAAAGGTTTATTTTGTCGTTTATTTAACTAATATGTTTAACAAATACGATGTTGAGGCAATTGCGAGAGCGCTGACAAACATCGCATTATAGAGAAAAGGGTGCTCATAATGTTATTTCCATACAATGAATCATATTTATAAATTCTCTCAGTAAAATATAGATCATCTCAGTTATTTTATGGATTAAAAATGAATTAATTCCGTATGTTTAAACACACTTGTATAAATTCTAATTGAGCAAAATATATACTTTTCTGGAGATACTATTTATAAATTGTGTTCTCACTCTGTTTGCCACATATATATAAATCTTCTTTTAGCATTTTGAGGCGAAATCGTCCAGAGAAAAATTAATAATGGGATTTACCAGGAGTTTATTTCAATTAAAGAGACTATCTAGGCAATATAAATGGTTTCTCTCCATCTAATTCTTCTTCTTTCTCGCAATCTTTCGTGTAATCTGGCATTAGAAAATTGGAATAAAGGGACGGATAGCACAAAAATCTTTCACCATTAGCCATTTAAGTTCTTCCTCACGATATTCATTTTTTTTATTTTATATTTTAAAAATATGAAATTGACTACATCTGACATTGAATTTGGAGGATTATCTCATATATTTTGGAGGGCAAATCTCTAACATATTACGGAGATTTTTCATTCCTTTTCTTTTTTTTACAAAACAATTATGGTCCCAATAAGATATTACATAATTCACGATTATTAACATTTTCTACAAAAATGGTGGATTGGATTAAGAATTTCCTCTTCTTTTTCTCCAAATATTAAAGCATCTGGGATAGAGATATCGAAATAGAGTGTCGAATCTATAAAAGATTTCTTGGGTGTTCTCTCAATGTTCACGTCTCGATGGAATTTCAATGAACCCATAAAAGAAAATTGTAAACCAGAAGATAGCAATAGTTTTTGCATAAAATATGTTGTCTATATCAATATTTTAAGGCACACATTTTCTTCTGTTTCTGACAATCTCTCAAGTGTGCTTTCTTGGTCCGTTTTTTTTTATATTTTTACCTCAATGTCAATCTGTTTTGCCTCGATGATGGTCTCTTGGGTTTTGGTTTTATTTCATCTCACCTTTTTACTCAAGAGATTTCTTGTACGGAAAAGAGCTTTAAAAAAAACACTGTGTTGAATAATTTTAGGGACGAACACCTAATATTAATCAATCCTTGTAAGTGTTTCTATTAAACCATTTTTTTTTGTTTTTTGGGGTATAATCACACTCTTAAATATCTAATTCATGAAATATTAGCAATAATATTCTAAATACTCATTGTGTAAAGATAAAAATTTCCTACACGATCTAACGATATCTATAGTCAAAATTAGAGCTCTAGCATTTCATTCATGTCTTTTTCACAGTATATTTTTTTTTCATTAAAGAAGATATTATTAGGGTAAATTTGATAGATTTTATGTACAGTTTGCCTCTCGATAAAACACATTATCAATACTTGAAATTCGATTTTTCAAAGTCTATAAGGCAAAATTTAAATTGCAGACAATGATTTCCGCCTGAAGTTGGATGAAATCCAATTGAAAGATGGTTTGTGGCTAGGCTAAAAAACGTATAATTCCTCGTGAGTGTGTCTTGGCTAAACATAGATGTTTTCGACGAGTTTACTAGTCTAAAACACAATTTGTGGTTTTTGAAAATAAAAAAAGATATGACAAGTAAGAAATCACAATTGACTTTTTATTTGACAGTTCTCGTCCAAATACAAATGAGATTAATCATTTATTACGAAAATTGTCAGTTTTCGAATATTCAATCTCAATTATTGAAACATTAAATTAAAATTGTCAAAAAAAAGCTTAAAAAATTAAAACTTATGTTTTAAAGCTCAAGGCTGAGCTTTACAGTAGCCTTAAGCTTTAGACGAGCCTTGAACTTCAGACGAGCCTTGAGCTTTAGACTAGCTTTAAGCTTTAGACAAACCTAGAACTTTAGACTAGCCTAGAGCTTTAGACTAGCCTTAAGCTTTAGTTTAGTCTTGAGCTTAAGACTAGCCTTAAACTTTAGACGAGCCTTGAGCTTTAGACAAGCCTTGATCTCTCGACTAATATTGAGCTTTAGACTAACCTTCAATTTTAGGATTGCCTAAAGCTTTAAGCTACCTTAAGCTGTTTGCTTTAACTTAATGCTTAAAATTTAAGTAAGTCTTAATTCAGATCCAAACATTTAGGTGTTTTGAATGCTATTTTTGATAGTCTGGATCTAGCTTGAGTCCTTAGACCAGTTTATGAAAAAGCTCAAATCTCGGCTAATTTGGAATAATTGCAATTTAAAGCTTTTCTATAAGAGTTTTCTAAGTAAATTCTTTTTGAATATTCCTAAAAGTTATACATAGTTGAGATTGGATATGAGTGGAAATTTGATGGTTTCCAATCGGAAACTTAAGTCATTAAATTTAGACGAGATATTTAGACGAGTTCTGTTGACTTTGAAACCGATTTCCCTATTTCAACTAAAATCTTCACTGTATAGTCTAATAAAGTTAGCCGAAAACGAGCTCAAACTTAAGAAAACTTTTTTTTTTAAATTTGTCTTCAAAATAAGTACAACAAAGAAATATTCAGAAGTTTGTTTTTAGCCGAGACACCAACCCTTTTTCATCTAGATTCCAACCAACTTCATGGTTAAATGATGGTTAAATTCCACTCCACATTGAAATTTCGACTATTGGGTAAATATACTGACGATATATTGAGTAAATTGTTGCGAGTTCAGTTGAAGTGACTTTGTTAGTGGGTCGTTTCATCTCCCCATCTCGAAAAACATGTCTCGGATGTATTACCAAAAATGCAAAACTGGATCTTTTTTATCTTATATTTTTCTCTCTCTGAACATCACGAAAAATCCCAACGCTAAAAGTGCTCTAAAATGTGGGTTCAGCAAATGGAATAATTTTATTCTCAATTTGCATATTTAGACAGTCCTGTCATGAAATCTGCCAGGAATAACCGAAATTGACAATTTAGATTTGCAATTAAATCGAAAATCAATTGACTTCCTATCAAATGGGATTATGCAATCAAACACTATCAAGCGTATGCAAATTTGTCGATCTAATGTTGCAATAATGACATTTATATTTAGAGCTACTAAAAAAAATAATTTAAAGCAGTATAAACTCCAATTATAACACCAAGCATTGAGAATTTTAATAAAGTATTCACTGGTTGAATCAATAATTCCCATCATGTTTATCTTTCAGGTGATTAATGTTTAAAACGCCACGGCACGTTTTAAGCGCAAATTACCAGTATATATTTTATTGTTTCCCCGACAAAAATATTCAATTAAAAATGCACGATTGAGGTACGAATCGTTCTGTGTTATTTGCATGAGTAATTGATTACAATGTTCATTGAGTAAATTCAGAGAGAGAGAGAAATGAACATCATTGATATAATTATTTTTTATTATATTTGATTAATAAAGTGATATCGGATCAATCACAACTATCTGGTGATTCAGGTGAAATGTTACACCAGTTTGATTTTAAATTAAATCAAATGTCTCTCCAGTTTTATATTAATTGACCGATGAGGATTTATTTTCATTCAAATCAAATGCTTCTGGTGTAGCAATTGAGACCGTTTACTTTTAATCTTATACTTCGCGAGTGCAACACCCGAAAGAATAAGCTAAAATATCTTGATAATTTGCAGAACAGAATATCTCAATTTTCTCTACATTTTCCTCATTTTTCTCGCAGTGAGGCTTGAGAAATGAAAAATTCAGGAATATTCCAATATAATATTACAAATCCTTTGGAACTTCTGTGCTATTTTGAGATTTCGAGGAAATGTTACAATAGAGTTTTCACTCGAAATGCATAAGGAAATATTTCACATGATATAATTACTAACTTTTAGGAATTTCAGAGAATATAGAACACTTCAAAGCGAAATTACACTTAATTAAAAAAAACTCTAATGAAGAAGAGATTGGAATAGGAGGAGTTTAGAAGAATCCTACTGGATTTTTTTAGGAGATCGATTAGGGCCTTGTTGCAAAAGTTTATTTGTGGTTCTTTAAGACAATTCAAATGATTGTTATTCGTAAAGACGTTCAAATTTTCCGAAACTGCAAATATTTCTATCTTTTTAGATTTAAAAATTTAGAGGAATGCAAAAAATTGAACATATGATGTAATGTGAGGTTTTAAACTGGATCCATACTATCAAAATGAA
>CAKKOB020000969.1:14333-30806 GCA_918844115.2 Phlebotomus perniciosus | reverse complement strand
GTTATTAATAGACTTGATAAATTTAGTTGGGGTGCAAAAGTTCCCAAGATCTTGGATCAAAATCATTTTGCGCATTTAGTATAGGGCCAGTAATGGACAACAGGTTCCTGTAATAAACAATTTTAATAGATGATACTGTGATTAGAGATGTTGCCGCCCTTTTTCAGTTATAAATCACTTGTCGGGCGGTTTGCATTTTAAGGGGGTGGAAATATAATATTTCAAAGTGAGATAAAAATCACCTACTCGTAGCAATTACCCCCCAATAAATTTATCTTGACGTATTAATTGATGTAGAAAAACCATATGCTACAAGTGATTTTCGTCCTCGGCTCAAAATAATCACATTTCAATATCAGAATGAATAACAAGCCCAGAGGCAGGGCATAAAATATCCACACAAGAGTGAAAGTTGCTATCAGACAATTGATATCACGACGGGTGAGCGATAAAAATAGTTGGGGGTTTTCAGCTTCAGGCATTGTGTGTTAATCCGTGAAATCACTTCGTCAGGACGCATAATCATATGAGAAAAGGTCGGCACGATTGAAGGACAAGTCATGATAAACTCATTTTCAAGTCTCTCATTAGGGATTGTGGTGGACTTTTCTTTTCCATTCGATGGATTTTCCGGCCACCAGCAAGCTAATTTTCTCAGAGACAATTGTTCACAAGTCCTCATAGAGAGTGTGTCCAGTCTATCGATGGACAATAGCCCATTGAAATAGTTCGCCCTATTTTGCCACCGATGTTAACTGCCAGTCGAGAAATCACAGTGTAAATCCTCTTAAAGCCAAGAGGATTATTTTATTTTATGCTTTTTCTGCTTTACGATCGATGTTGTACCATCAAAGGGCTGTCTAATTGCTTTACTTCCGTAGTTACATAAATCGTTTTTTATTTCTCTTTCTCAATAGAGAAGTTTTCAGATGTTTCTCTCTAAGGTAGTTATTTATTTCATTTATTTATAAGTTATACATTTGAAAAGGACTCCAAATCTACTTAACTGAAAGCTTCCTGAATGAAGCACGAATTTAGTGCACTCGGAGGAACTTAGGTTGCTTTCGTTGCGGAATAGGTTTAAAAAAAGTTTTATATTTATATCCTTTATTGATATTAATAAGGCGAAACTGGCGGAATTGGTGAAATGGAGACTGAAAACCGCTAGAAAACTAATGAAAAAAGATTTTGAAGTTTTAAGCTTTGCTAACCCCTCTATTCGGCAACTTTTTGGAATCTGGATTCTTGATTTCTTGAAATATCTTCTTCAATATTCCTAATGTTTGACAGATGGCACACTCTGAAATTTGGTTTCTGGATTTGGATAACGACAACTCGATGTGACTTTTTGCTACACCGAATATGAAATATTATCGTTATCCAAATTCGGAAACCAAATTTCAGGGTGCGCCATCTGTCAAACATTAGGAAAATTGAAATAGATATTTCAAGAAATCAAGAATCCAGATTCCAAAAAGTTGCCGAATAGAGGGATAAATTTAATTTTCTTTTAGTTTTGCATTAGATGGGCATAAAGTTTCTTGCAGAATTTTTTTCTAGTGGAAATTCTTTTGCAAATGTTTTTTCTCACAATGAAATTTTCTTGTAGAACTTTCTGCAAAGTTCTAGTAGATATTTTAAACTTTCTTGAAGCTTTCTTGAAATTATAGTAGATTTTTTCTACAGCTTTACTTAATTTTGACCAGAAATTATACTATAGAAGCTTATATTATAGTACAGAAAGAGATTCTCGAAAGCTTCAATAAAATTTTTTGGAAAGTATTTTTTTCCGGATTTTATTAAATTTCCCTTTAAAGCTTTTAAATTTCTGCATAAAATCTTTTAAAATCAACATAAAATTTCTTTTTAATTTTTGAAAGCTCAAAGAATAAAAAAATTCTTAAAATTCTCCAACATTCTTCAATAACTGGTTCAATACTAACGCTTTTCTTCTGAGTGTACCCACCTCTTAACTTCTCTCACACACCTGTATTCCTTTGTGTGCCCGGCCGATTGTCACCTGATTTTCACCTGAGATTGTAAGAAATTGATATGTGGATTTTAGGAAGTGTTGAGGCCGGATTTCGGGTGCGTTCGGGTGTTGAGACGCCTCAAAAAGGTGCACAATAATTTCCTTCCGGAAATGATGGTCTAAATTGAGTGGTAATTTCACTGAGCCTTCTGGTTGGGGGTGCGAAAGTGCCTGCAGGGGGTGGTGAAAGCTCTCAAGTGGAACGTTGTTTGAACTTCTTTCCCGGCAATCGTCTCTCTTGTACCCAGAGCACGCTTTCGCTCCAAAATCAACTAAGGAGTCTCGTATATATTATAGTTTTCAGCTCGAAGGACCAAAAAGGGCGCGGTAGGAGAGAGTTTGAAAAATAAATGAATTGCAACCGAAATGGATAAAATTAATTTTTCACTAGATTATGCATGAATCAATAGACGAGTAGGTGGATGGGAGTGAATGTCCTAGATGAGGGTGGAGGGATGGCACAGTTGCATTTCCCAACCTGGCATCACAATCCCAACTATTTTATGATTGAATGGCGCGAATGGTGGGGTGCAAAAGGGGACGAAGAATGTTGCAAATGCGTCGACTCGGTGTTCTTTCTCCAACACATTACAAAAGTGCTCATACACCGCCTAAGCTGGGTGTAGGTACAAGCCTGGAAAATTGAGGGAAAAGGAGAAGTGAGTGATTCTCCCTCAATTGACGGTGATGAGGGTGGATGATTAGAGAGATATTCATTGGGAATATTATCGAAAATTCAGCACAACTTCCTCTTCAGACGGTGATTGGGATGTCTTGGAGGTGGTTCGATGCCTTTCGGGCCACAGTGTTCGAACACTATACACGGCTCATGTGTATAAATATTCAGTGGCCGACATAACACATCAATTTTCCGATTTTCCTCGTCGACACCGAAGTCACGAGGGTGAGGATGAACTTTTAGTTCGGTGAAGCGATTCGCGCAACACGGACGTGTTCTCAATAGTTTCCCAGGTTTATCATTTCTGGCAAGAAAAAAACGTCTCGACGAGCAGAGTTTTTCCTCGTTGGATGTACACGCGAATTTTTCATTAGTTTAGTAAAAGTTTTACTGACACTTTAACCGCCAGTGTCCATTTATCAGTGGCTGGAAAGGCAATTTGTGATTTTTTTTAACTCATTAGCCTGACAAAAAAACTTATTTCACAGTGTTTTAAAATCAACGGTGAGTTTTTCTTTTCTATGCATAATGTATATTATCATTCAAGACACGTTATTAGTGAGCAAGAAGGAAATGGGTTATGGTTGGAGGATTAGCATAAAAGCCCCCAAAATTATTCCACTAGAAAAAGAAAATAAGCTGGGATATGGGAATCCCAGCTAAAAATTATATAGAATACAATTTTGAGAAAACTACATATAGCAATGAACATTATGATTTTATCTACAAAAATTGGATTTTCAAAAAAAAAGTCCACAAAGTTCTTATAAAATTATTCGAAACTGTTTTTGAAGCTCCAAAATTGTTTTTAATTTAAATAAATTAAATATACCTACCTAATGATTAGATTTGTAAGTTTACTACCTACTTACATTTTTACAGGTTCCTTCTAAATTCTTTTAACAAACAAATTTTTGGAAAAAAAATCTTAAAAGATTTTGTTCACCGGCAAGGCAAGTCGCTTTATTCTTGACGAAATAGCTTTAAGATCTTTTTGATTTTCATATTTGATTTTCGATTTACTTATTAATTTACACTTAAGGAAATTTTGGGTGAAATTCAAACGGTGTTCAAATTTTTCGGAAAATTTATGAGTTATTTAATTTTTCTTTTGAAAATCATTATTAGAAGTTAGTCTATTTTTAAAAGTCCTAAGCAATTTTGAACGTAATCAAATTTTAATAGGTCGAAAAATTGCTTTTCTGTGAGCTGAATTTTAAACATTCTCCGAGGAATTATAATTTTCCAGAGGGTTAAGGGATAAATATTTTGGAAACAAAATACCTCTACTGACTGAAAAGACTGAAGGTGAAAATTGATAGACTATGACAATATACTTTTTTGAATAAGTTTCGGTCTTTGTTTGATAAAGACCATAAAGACTAGCAGAAAAATTCGTTAAAGTTTGAGCTACTTAAGAATTTTTTATCGCTCTGGTGGAAAGTTTTATAAACCACAACTATTAGCAAGAAAATTCCTCTCGGCTTCTTTTTGTTTCTCATATCAAATTATGGAAATTGCAAAATTATCTCTCTCGGGCGAACTTTGCAATTTTTGTGAAATTTTGCGAAATGTTTGCCACCCTAAAAAAGCACTATACGTGTATAATGTTCTACAAAATAATTCTATTTTCATCTCTTTAGTCATTTACACGATGTGTGTGTGTTGTTTTTTCACTTTATGCTGCAAGATGAAACTAAAATGGCTATTTATAAAAGTCTTCCTCCACTTTTGCACCAGTCTCGGGGTATTTTGCTCTTTCGGAGGAATTTCCTCGCATGTGATGAGGAGGAAAATTCTCGAGACACTTTTCTTTGTGTGTTCGGCTTTCTGTCCAACCAGACACGGTGGAAGACCCCACCAGAAGCGGGCAGGAACAACTTGAGACATATTGTACTTTGTCACAACATTAACTTTCGTCCAATTTAGTGCATATTATTGATTATTAGGTGGTGTCGAGGGACACTGGGTGGGGGTGGGGGCGGAATACACACTCAACATTAATGTACATGCGGTGTGCGTTCACAAATTGATCATTTTGCCACCCCCTCATTTCCCACCCAACTCACGCGATGGACTGGGAAATTGGGTGATTTTTGTCCCACAAGGGCTTTTTATTCGAGAAGCTGCGCTTTCCATAATTTCGCTTTCTCTCTCTCTCCTCATTCGCTTTTTTTATGTCCTTATCCACCCTGATCAATCACCTCAGATACCAAGTGGAAATTTATTTATACAATGAGAGTGTTTATTTTCAACTTCCTCCCTTCTGTGTGGATTCCGGCGGGATAGGGTTCACCAAGTGAGAAAAAAAGAGCGAAAAAAACAAGGAAAGCCGAAGGGAGAAACTTGATGAAAATTCTTTAAAGTTCTTATATGGAATTTTATCAGCAAGTTTTTTAATCAATTCTCTTTCTACTGCTTGAAAAGTTTTCCTCTCGCGTTAAAATCTCAGTGGATTATCTCAGATGGATTTCCCTCAAGGATAATTTTTTCTTCGTAAGATGTGCGGACTTGAAGATGAACTTGTTGGTTTTGTCATGAGAATGACTCAAAATAATGACGAGGAAGAATTAGCAAAATTTAACGAGAGACAGTTTTTTGTCGCTCGTTTTGCAATGTCTGTCTTGATGTCGCCAAACTGACTCGTATTCCACCCTCTAACACACCAAATACCTCAGGAATGCCATCCCATGAGCTGGAAATGCTCCAAATGCCCCATTGTCGTATTTAAAGCTCTTGCCACCTTCGGCAAATATTGATTCAAGGAACTGATTTTGTGCTGAGAATTTCTTCAGTGTATAATAATATCTATGAGAAAAAAAAACTCGCACATTTTAAATTCACGGCAACAGATCCGGGCTAAAGGTATTTGAGCACGCTGGTTTTTTTTTACAACTCCATAAACATTAATAATTTACCCAAATAATTGCACTTTCCTTTGTCACGGAAGTCTTTAACATTTATGCTTGTTTATGCTTGAAAGATTTACAGTTCATTGAGGGTTTTAAAAGGAAGATGCCAGCAAAAAATGACGAGAGATTAAACTTAAGCTTTTATTCTAAACACGAGAAGATATTTTTAGAAAATGAAAAGCTATTCGTGAAAGAGAATATAGTTTGTGCAGTGAAAGAATAGTTTTAATGAGTTATTTCAATAATTCGTATAGCGAGAAATTCCGTATTCCAATATTACATATTTTGTGGTTAACACTTAATGGCATTTGGTGGTCAGAAACATAATAATTTATGTTTTAGATAGAACAGATATTTGAAATTTTTGACTAGAACTTGAGAATATTTTTACATCTTCTTTGGCATTTTTTGGTACTCCGTTGCTTCTACGTTGCAAAACGTGCAAAACCATAAAATGTCAGGAATCAAGGGGGAGATATGGCTATATGGATCTAATAGAATCCAAAGGCCATAAAATTAAAAAGAGAGAGAGAGAGAGAGAGAGAGAGAACGGAGAGATGATCAAAACGATGTTAAAACTCTCAAGACTTTTTTTTTAATTTTCTATAGATACTCCTAAATCATAAAAGACTTATAAAAAGAACATAATAATATTATAATATATACCTATTACAAAATATAGACTGTATAAAAATAATCTTTTAACATTTTGGGATCTTCCCAAATTGCATAATGCAGAAATATACAGATTTAGAATTTTTTAATTTACAAAATCTCAATAATTTTTCCATATAGGTACGAAATTTTTGAAAAAATCATTTTATATCAAGAACCTTTTAAATAAATGGATAAAGCTTATAAGAAATGGCTAGAAAGCTGTTCGATATTCCCAAAAGCTTTTAAAATTGATTAAGTCTTATATTTTGAAAATTCTTAAATACTTTTTAAAAGAAAGACCCTTCGATCCACAAATGGTTAATGGTGAAATATTTTTTGGTGATTTAAATTCCGAAGAGTTTTTAGTTATTTGTTAAAGCAAGAAATTTGTGAAACTCACCCAAATTATAGGATAAAGTAATTCTCTAAGGAACCTTAGATAGGTACACATCTTATTCTTTCTGAAGTGTTAATACTTTCAAGTAATTCAAACTTTAATTAAACTCCCAGATCTTAAGTATCCGCCTAAGGATATTAAACTGTTGAAGATTAATTTTCTCAGAGTTTCAAATCATGGAACAGTGAATTACTTTGCAAATAGAGACATTGTTGGTCGACAGCCACTTGATGCAAGTCAGATGTTTGACTTCCTGATCTCTCAATACAGCTCTTCTATTTTCATCATTGGTCTGTGGTCTGTGTATAATCTCCTCGAAACGCCTAACCGGGGGATAGAGATGGTTTTCTCTTTAATTGTTTCCATCCCTTTTGGTCGATGAATATTCATGAAGACTACCATTGGACAAAAATAGAGCTTTCACGAGTCCCTATAGGAACTTGCATCACTTAGATTATATCAACTGTTGGACACAAACTGCAATGTATTTAGTGAATTCCCTGAACACTCATGGAGCCTGTCTAATTAACAGCATCTAATTACTCGATGCTGCATCAGACAAGTCATATCCTCGATTTAATTTATAATTATATCAATCTCTCATGGGAATTTCTCTCATTTCTCGCAATATTTCAGTGGCATAATATGAGATTCCTCAAGCTCTTTTTATGTGCTATAAATTATTCAATTAAAACAAACAGATGCAGCTAAAATCTCCCGACTATGACGGCTTTTATGACTGAGATTGTCCTCTTTTTTATGAGGGGTTTTACCTCAGGTGGAGGAGCAAGAATTCATGACTTTGTCACAATTTTCTCGAGATCAACCCTTATCCCCGTGAGAAGAGATAAAAATATACCAACCATACTTGTGTTTAAAAAGCAATTTAATAGGGTGGGTTCACTACAAATGGCCATCTAAATTCTAATTACAATTTGTTCATCTTCTAAATAAGTACAAAAACAATACTATTCTGACTGTTATTTATACAAAATGATAGGCGCCTTTTGGTCTCACTTTTATTGGATTTATACTATTGGAAGAATCCCGCAAAATTACTGGATTTGGAACGAATTTTGCTAAAGGTCACAAGATATTCGTCGACATTATTTAGCATGTTTAGCATTCTTTTGCACGAGAATATTTGGTTATCTTCATCGAGACTCTATCTATTAATAACTGATTTATCTTGTGATATTTATTACAAATGATTTTTTGTAGTTTTGTATAAAATTTATAAATGGCCATTAGTGGTTTCTGTTTTGAAAGGTTTTTCCGCTTATGGCCACATTATTTTTACAAGTCACGCTCAACAAGTTTTCATCAAATCTCTCAACTCAATTCGTCTAAGTCCTTCACAAAAAAGTTTTTCAACAAATATTTGGCAAATTGTTAAATGAAATGACTCTGTTATGACTCTTTAATAAATTAGTCAAATTTTTATAAGAATAGAGCGAGAGTTTGCCCACCTCGGGAAAAATCACTTGGATCTGCAGGAAGATACTAAGTCGGACCACCTGTATTCAAAATTTCAACAAGATTCAATAAAACCATAAATTTTATTACCAATTGAATTATTAAAATGGCCATTAGTGGTTAATCCACCCTAACGGCATGAATTATTAAATTTTTTATCTCCAAATAGTTTAATGGAAAAACTATAAATGCGCTTTTCCAATAAAATGGACATTTTCAAGGGTTCGTTGACACAGCAGAGCACTTTCCCCAGTTTATAAATTTAACATGCATTAAGTGCAATTCGATGGCAAATGGTGTGAAGAGCTAAATAATCGAAATTGACCTCGTAATCGTTCGTCCACCAGCAAATAGCCGGTTGTTGGGACTAAGAACTTGCTTGGGGGTATTTATACCAAATAAATCGCTGGTAATGGGTTAATTTTAGAATATTTCATCTAAACATTTACCGTATCCTTCGCCATTTAACCGCTCTTTTATGTAAATAGAATGCTTCCATAAGCAATAATGCTGAATTTTATGTTTCATCCGACTCTAAATTGCTTTAAACATTTTAACAATTTTCTCCATTTTCTCTCAGCAGTGGTTTTGCATCTTTATTTCCCACCCATACGCGCTTTTTCCTCCCTATATTGACTTTACATCCATAACTATAGATCTTCGGGGGCGTGATTGGGATGTCTTCGTGACTTGTGAAAGGGTTTTACACCATCAGTTTTTCTTTCTCTCTGGCCTCTCATGTGCTCAGAAATTTATTGCAATTGTTGTCACTGCTGATGTACGAGTGAGGGGGGCAAGGGTTTGGCTCCCATGAGGCATCACCTCTGGATTTTCCACTCTTTCCTCTCTCAGCCCAGCAATTTTCCTTCGTCCGACTTTCTCGGTAATATTTGTTACACCACCTAAGGGACTAAAATTAATCTCTATATGGCCCCAGGAATATTAAGTATACATTTCTTGGGGGTGAATTGTGTCGCTTCCAAGAAAGGTGTTCCTAAAATATCGCGTCTGAATCATTTGGGCTCTATGTAGTGCAATTAATCAACATTGACAGAAAACTCGATTGTTACCCAATAAATAAACAACCATTGGAAGATTTGTTAAATAAGAAGTAACTATAGAAATTTATCAATGTTTTCTATGAAAAATAATTGATGTGTAAAAGTATTAATTAATCAATAGAAAATCCAGCTAAAAATTTACTATTGAATTAAATAATCGATTAATTTTTATGCTGTTTTTTTTTTTGCTAAAATAACGGATATTCTACTAGAATTCTCAGATACATAGCAGATTCTGCTGTAACGAAAACTCTCTCAGGAATTAATTAATCAATTAATATTATTATAAACCTCACGAGATTCTTAAATACATTTACATGAAATTATCTGTTGTTTCAAAACCCACTTGAACGCCTCTTGGGTCAATTTTCTACAGCATCTTTTAGCACGCTCTCTTGTGAAAATTTTTACGATGAAATGACTCAAGAAAATTGTTTTATAAACATATGAAAATGAGTGCGTTTAAACACATTCGCGCGTGAGTGTAGGTGTTGAAAAAATTAACGTACAAAGTGAAAAGTGAGAGCTCAATCCGCGACGTTAATTTTTTGCGCTCAATGTTCCAATTTAAACATTGCTTTTCGGGTCTGAAATCAATCAAATGCGAAGAAGAGGGATGTTGGAGATTGGGATTAAATACTCTCTCGTAAGACGTACAAACACTCTCATGAATTCCAAATCACGTGGGAATTTATTTCCGTCTTCATAATATCTTGAACTGCCGAATTGTGAGGCGTGTGCTGAGTCGAAAATACTCGGGTAGGCATTCCTGACCGAACAACTGATCCCTCTGAGATTTGTGTCAAATCTGTGATACTGAAAGAATTTAGGGAATCATCCACAGTGTCCTTTATCTTATCTAGAGACTCCATTTAAATCCCTGTAAACCTGAGCTGTGGGGCAAGAGAAAATTCTATTTCATTTTGAAAATTCTTAAATAAACAAGCAATTCAATTTTTCATTGAGAAAGTATAAATTTTGGATGATCAATTCAGCGTGAAATGGCGATTTTATTAGTGATCCAATTTTCGGTGAATTTCATGCCATTGTGCATGCAATTGGATTTTAATTTAATTCACTCCGGCACTGAAAGTACCACATCCGATTGATGCTGGGTTGGGAAAAAGCATCATAGGAAACGTCACAAACACATCTGTCTGCAAATCATGCTCACCACTTCTTCGTGGTTCACCCAGATAAGCTCACTTTTCGAGACACCTCTCAGAAGCATCCAATGCGAATTCTCCCCAAGCGTCTTGTATTGAGAAATGCGACACAATAAACTATGTATACACGAGAGATGGGAGTTGATGTGACGACAGGGAATAGATTCCCAAAGAGAAAACCGTTACATTCTTTAATTTAAAATTTTTAAAATATTCAACGATATTTTATAGCAATTCGTTATCTAAAGCAGATCTGGCAAATCCCTGCTAATAAATGTCAAATTTTATAGCAAGCTGTCAAAATCAGTACATTTTTCCACATGTTTCAAAGCCTAACGAACATTTGTGACACCTTGGATCTAAAGCATTGTTGAATGAAATTACTAAGATTATGAAACTGGTATATTTGATAAGGAATTTGAATTAAGAGGACTAACGTTTATATTTTACGAATATTACAATTTTTAGAATAATAAAATGTTTTTAGATCTAAAAATTCCGATCAAATAGTAAACCCGCGCCGTTTCTGCTTCCATCCCTATAATCCTTTAGGATCCCTGATATTCTCCACATTTGAGCAATTGAGATGAGAAATCAATTTCCCCGGGAAATGTTATCTGTACAGCTTTGTTCACAGCAGAACTTTTCACAAGCTTTACAAGGATTGTGAGCATTCAACACATTTAATGCGATATTTCATCGCACTTGAATATAATTCATTGCGCTTGTTGCAAGCTTAATTTACCGCACGATGTCTTTCGTATTGTATTATACTTCAATTTATTGGTGATATCAAATTGTGTGATTGACGATGGAAGCACGCTACATTTCAGCGTCTATTTTGATAAATTGTGCCTCCACTCAGTAAATAAAGTGATTCAAAGAGGAGAGAATTTATGGGAATTTTTGCAGACAAATCAAAATTTAACCAGAATATTTATATTGAATTTAGGCAAAGATGTTAATGTTGCTTTTCATCTGTGCTAAAAAGAGAAATCGTTAGAATTTTTACAGAGAAATTCAAGATCAAGTATTTAGCTAAGAATTTATTACAAAAACTATAAATAAAGTTTAAAAATTATTCGCTTTTAGGCGCTTTATATTATTTTAAAATGTTTTTGAAATGACTGAAAAACGAATACCTACAGTTAAATAAAAAAGCGTGCATTTTTCATGTGCGCTTTTTGAGCGCCTTTTTTTAAGAAACTTCGTTCATATTGTTAAATTAGCTCTAGATATTTCAGTGTTATTTTAAGAGTGAGTTCGTGGGAATATTTGCAGAACAGGCAGAGAGCAACTGTTTAACCAACGATTTATCGCATGAGGTGAATTTTTGTGGTATTTCAAAGCGCCTTCAGGTAACTTCCGTCGACAAAGGAATGGAGAAATTCCCTTCCCTTTAATGTGAGATGGGGGAGACTATTTTTGACGAATCGCGCAGTCAGGTGTCGAAATGGCAAAATGTCTTTAAGCGGAAGTGAAGGGAGGAGACAAATAAGATGGGTTGAAAAGACAGAAGAAAAGCTTCTCGAGTGAAATCTCCTGGATTTTTCCTTCGTCTGTGACAATGTAACTTTACACTGGGGGAAAATTGAGCGCCAACGGGGGAGAATTTTCAATGAGCTGTTTTGGAGCTTGAGAAAGAGCTCACATGTGCCGATCATCGTAAATTTAGCTTTACAGGGTTTTGGAATTCCACAAGTGAGAGAAATGCGACAGTTTCCACTGAATAAATGAGTGGATTCTGTATGGCACAGTTGTTATTTCTTTGGAATAAGAATCTCTATGGCAAAAGAGAACTTTTATCTTGTTGACAGACTTTTTCTTGCCATTTTTTTATACTTCAATGAAATTCTTAAGTTTTCTATGAAAGACGTAAACGTTCATTAAAATCAATCATAATTTTCCATGGTGGCCAGTCTCCTTGGAAAAGCTGCCGAGAACTGGAGAATTTCCTCCACGCGACACTAAATTTATTACAGTTGGAAAAGAATGTGCGTGTTTCGGTGATTTCCGAGGTATTACAAAATATCCCTGCTCAATAATTCATACGAACGATAGGCAACAATCCCGCTATTAATTGCCAAAGTGTAGCCCACCCTTAACACCATAATTTAGAGGTGCACAACAGTGATAATCTCCACAAAAACTCGAGGATTAAGGAGCAATATTCATTGCAGCAATTTTCCATCCCTATTTTCAAGCCATTTCGCGTTAATACAATAAATATAAATGCATTACCTCGAACACCCACTTATCCGCAATTTGATTGCGTGATAATTGTATTTTTCGGCCATTTCAGGAGTAAGTGGGAGAGAAACGCGAAAATGACCTGTTTCCCGCTAAACACCATGTGCAAACAAATGGAAAGTTAAAGCTTCAGAGTTGATTTACTTCTAGATGGATTTATCAGGTTCATTTTAGCAATTGTTAGGAGCTTAAGCTACCGAATTTCTTGGACTGAATGCAGTCGGTCTCGAAAGAAACTGTCTCCTCCCTACAATCTTATCTTATCTTATTTAAAAAGAATATGTTTTAAAAGTTTTTTTTTTACAAAAATCATTCATATTGCATACAAAGCGTTTCATGTGCTCTTTATGCAAACTAAACAGAATTTTTAATAAAACGGCGCTTTTTAATGGAATTCTTGCAGATTCCATTATTGTGGTGGTCATTTTACTTATGATTCCCCAAAAAATTTTTTACAAGTCCCTACAAAAATCTCTGATCTATAAAGCTCCTTCTTAAAGTCCCATCAACTCTGGACGCCAAATGTTTGTTGCAATTGATGTTGAATTAATAATGGTCTATCCATCATGCCACCTGCAATTTTTCCGCCCCGGAGCACGCTTTTAAAACTCTCTTAGCGCGATGAGTCGTCACAGTTCTAGGATCGAGTCATTCTGGTATTGTGCTAAAATGTGGCGTCATTTGAAATTCATCTACTTCTTCAGCACGATTTACCTGAGTCAGGAGCTCCATGTTGATCCGTTGCATGAGAAGTTTATCGACAGTATCGCCACGATGGCTTCCCACTTGGTGGCTCAGCAAAAGAATCTGCATGCAGTGGCCGTGGTGGGCACTTTCTGCTCCTCTTGTGAACTCGAGAGAGAAATTCTGCGACGTGTTCAATCAATTAATCAACTACCTGTGATTGCTATTAAGCATGACTCTGAACTTGTCCATCAAACCACCCTCACAATAAATCCCTGGAAGAGTGAGTTTATCGTCTTTCACGTAATTACTTACTCATTGACTATCAGGAACAAAATACTGGATCTGGATAAGAGGAACCGCAAGGTTTTCTACGTAATTAATAAACCTTTTCGCGGAAAACCATTCCTCTGGGATAATGTTTGGGTGGAGATGTTTTTCGTTTTGGCTTACAAAAAGTCATACAATATCAACTATATTGCGTTCCTGAATTACCAAGCGTATCTTTTTACGCGGGATAAGGACTATAAGGAGATTGAGGTAACAGTTGAAGATGATATTGTCCAGAATCGATTGAAATATCTATCTGGGAATATAATCAACGTGGCTCAGTATCACAATCCTCCATTGTCCATAATTGATAATGGACGAGTTTACGGCTATGATGGGAAGTTCCTGGACGTCATCTGCAAGCTCCTTAACGTATCCTACAAGCTTGAAACCTTGTCCTCGAAAGTGGGTCGACTGGACGATGATCTCGTCCTTTCGACTCTTATTCATGTTACAAGTACTCTGGCTCATTTCTCTTTCAACACTCGCGAAGCTTCCCAATCTTCAGCGGTTTCATCTATAAATAGTAAACTATCCGGAACTTATCCGCTGGAGATCATGAGAGTTTGTGCCGTGATTCCACGCAGTGATAAGTATTCAACCATTATGAATATCATCAAGGTCTTTGATCTTCTAACATGGCTCACAATAGCGGTTGTCTTTGTCGGAATAGGGCTGATTTTTTGGTTGTCCATCAGGGGATCTTCCAACCTATGGGATGTCTACTTATCCCTCTGGGAGATTCAACTGTTAGGAGCTTCGACTCAAAGGGCAGCTTTGAGATGGAATAAATGGCTAGGGATCTTATTTGTCCTGTATAACTTCCTGATCCTCTCCTTTTTTTCCTCCGATCTTGTTGCCTTCCTCACTAAGCCGCACTTTTACAAAGACATTGACACCCTAGAGGAACTCAATTGGACCTCATTGGACATTTTTATGAGCACAACAATAGCTCTGGAAATCTCTGCCATTCGTGGGAAAAGTTATCTTTTCGGAAGCAGAACACTGGTATCAGGATCCTTCTCTTTCATGGTACAGGAAGTAATGTCTAGACCCTTCTCTGGCTTCATTACCACGGAGAACCTATTCAAGTTGTTTATGGAGTCCGAGATGAACAGAGACAGTTCTGGTGAGGCGAGATATCATGTTGTTAAGGAATGCTACTATAACACCTATCGGAACTACTTGAGTAGTGAGGGGAATCCCTACGAAGAGAAGGTGAATCTCTATCAATCCTGGGTTAACGAAGCAGGACTCTTTATTCACTGGATGCGATTTGTTAATTACGATTTTGGCTCTGCCGACACCAAAAGCTTTTACAAGATGACTTTCAAGGACTTCAATGTGGCTTTCTACATTCTTATCTTGGGATATATCCTTGCCATGGCGGTTTTTATAGTGGAAATGATTTTCTCAAAGATTAAAAAGAGATTTTTTAAGCGCTAATTAATATTGAATTTAAATAAAAGCACCCAAAGAAATATTTTTTAATTTCTTTCAAAAACACCTGCACAAAAATTTTATCCTAACATTTCTAAACCACTTATGGACCCTGGTCACCGCAAAAACCTATAGAGAGAAAGACTGATCCTCCACAGGCTTAACTGAATCAATACAGTGTTTCAGGAAGTTCTCCCGATCATTGACATTTTCAATGACTTCTGAGAGGATCACAGCGTCATATTTTCCAGAATTCTTGCCTATATGACTCTCTATTGTTTTCACTTGATAATTAATGCACTGGGAAAGATCCTGATTCCCCTTGAGATGCTCCTTAGCGATGCTTATTTGCTCACCGAAAGTATTAATCATCGTAACATTATAGCTTTAATCCTCTCGAGTGCCTAAAAATGATTTTTTTAAGAAGTTGTAACATTTGATATCTTTTATTAATATTTTATTACTATTACCTCGGTGAGTATCCCTTCGTCACATCCAACCGCTAGTAGATGCAATCCTTTGAGATTATCTTTAACATTCCTCAAAGCTCCTGTTCCAAATAAACCCTCCCTTATGAAAGGCAACCGTAAGCGATTCATAGCGTTGACTGACTTAATACATTGTCGATTGTGATCCCAGCACTGCTTAGACAACTCCTGCATCACCCCAACATTTGCCAAATCTACGCTGGGGGCGATTTTCTGGGGCTCCGAAGACGTAGAGTAACATATTTTCAAATGGGATCTGGAAGTGTGAGCCTTTTTCTTGGGTATTTTACAACTTGACCCAATAAAAATATTCCTCACGAGACTATTTGGTGCATCTTGTAAGTCCTGGGTTTCCAGAATAAAATAAATCAGAATCAATGATCTCCAATCAATCAGTCTACGTATAAAAGTAGATTCGAATTTCTAAACTTACCGTTTAAAAACAAGGCTCTTACAGAATACTCTTGGTTAAAGACTCAAAAAAATCGTTTGTCCGAAGGTGCCCTTGTCCGAATATTCCGTGATCTCCCGTTAAACAATCTGGAACTTCGGTCCCTTAATGAGAAGTACCCGGGGCTGATTAGAAAGCAAATGGATGTGAGACACTTTTTTCACACGTTTTTTCTATACTTTAATTTCAGATTACTTTTAGCACTTAATTATTTTAATTGGGTGCCAGATGTCTTAACAAAATCACTTTTCATTCAACTCTGTTTTAACATCTAAAACCTCTAAAACAACACGAACATGATTTATTTTAACAAAAAAAATGGCAAAGCACACGCCAAGTTTAGCTTTGCAAGCTGGGATTCGGTGGGCCACCTCGGGATGTAATGCAATTCGCTTATCAGCTGAAACTTGGTGGTAAAGAGTAGAGTCGAAGTGTGACCGTATATGGAAT
>CAKKOB020000969.1:0-14233 GCA_918844115.2 Phlebotomus perniciosus | reverse complement strand
ATATTGAGTAAAATCAACCAAGAAAATCTAGAAGAATCTCTATAAGTTGCATAAGCACATAATTCATACATATATATATATATATATATATATATATATATGGTATTTAGAAAATAATTTGGTAAGTTTTTAAAAGTTTTCAAGAGAAATATACAAAAAAAATTGAGTTGTACCAAACTAGAAGCTGTACCAAACTTGCGAGTTTCCCCCTAAGCAATTTTCTAAAACTATTACGAAATAAATAATTAAAAAAGAAAACATCACAAAAAACTACAAAATGTAAAAGTTGTGAACTGCTCATTTTTCCATTGCTCTTCAAACATTTTGCGAGCAGGCTTAGATTGCCTGAAGTACTATTAAGTGTTTCATTTTTCACAGTGAAAGCTCGCACGTAATTAAAAAGCCCTCTCCCTATGTTTGCCAAAGGGCGTGAGGGATTGTGGGAGTATTGTGTGAGGCCATTCAGCAGATTGATATCTTATTTGTATAACTTATGTGTTGAAGTTTTCTACAAACACCACGTCAACCCTTCACGAAGTCCCTTATCTCTGCAGCAGGTACAAAAATAAATTTTCCATCTCCCTTTTTTACCTTTCAACAGCAATCTGTGGCGATGTGGTGGATAGTGTGAGCAAATTAAATGCCATTTCAAGTGAAATAAATCCCTGTCAGGAGACAATCGAGGATCGAGCAATAGAAATGGACGACATATCTGCACACACCAGGATAAATTACACGAAAACACGAAGTGCTTCAATCTGCGCTCCGGCCAGCACGAGTCTTGAGAATGTCCTTCTGCCGCCATCAGGCAGCGGAACACCTGACAACGGAACACCAAGTTATAGGCGTCGCAGACCAGCAACGCGATCCCAAAGTGCCAGAATCACCGGCCCAAGATCTGTAAGTTTTTCTTTGGATTTCAATTTGAATTTCCCTTTTTTTAATGGAAGGGATATTTAGGTGAAACGGAAGACACAGCCACAGCCAAGCAATCTTCAGGAAACCAGCAGATCACACTGCACCAGCGAACCAAGGCTCAATGACACAGAAACTCCACCACAGAGGAGGAGAGGATCCCAAAGGAGGCCAACTCATACCCAAAGTCAGTGCTAAAATATAACTTTAGAAATTAAAAGATTTTTCTTAAAATTTCCATGGGATAGGTATTTCTAAGGAAATGAGAAAGATATTTGAAACGGAAATTGAAGAAAAATACTTTTCCCCCGATTTTACCTATTTTCTTTGATGATAAAAAGGAAATGATCCCTCTTGAAAAACGCTAGCACTTAGTTCGCAATTTTGTATAGGGTCTTTTCCTATTTCTAACTCCTTCTCATTCTTTCTCACCAAAATGAAAAAAATCCATTTTCATGGGAATTTTTATTTCGATTTTCTATACCTATAGGAAATTCCTCTACATTATCGTACAACATTCTCCCATAACTACAAGAACTTTTTAATTATGATTTTAATAAAGCCAAAAGTTCATTATGCTTTCTATTATGTTTCATCACAAATTGTTTAAAGTTATTTTCGCCTTTATAACTTAATAAAAAGTATCTGTTATCTCTCGTTTTCCCGGTCGCGGGACGTTTAAGTTTCTGCAACTTTGAAACTTTCCAAAGATATACTGCCACAATAATATAAAAGAAAGTGAACAAGGAAGTGTGAAGGAAAAACTTGTTCATCCTGTTTGTGAAAAGCCCACAAAGCATCCTTTCTTGGGCATCACTGCCTCGATAGCATGATTTCAAATTGAATGGTTGGCAAAAGAGTTGGTGAGCGCCTATTTGAATAATAATGTATCCAAATAGTTGGATGAGTGAATTGAAGCGAAGATGAATAAACATTTGGCACACATTGTTTTCAATTATGGACAAACTTTGTGGGGAAAATCGGGGACGGAAAAGCTGGAAAATTGTGCAAAATCGACTTTGCAGATGAACAATTGATTTTTGATTAAGCGAGACTAAAGCGTTGTGGGAGTTGAAATTTTTTCCAACAATTTACCATTTCATCGTGTTATTTTTTTATTTTTTGTGTGTCGGGGAAAAAAGTTTTTCACAGCTTATATTTGGGGAGTTGGAGCGAGAAAAAAGGCACTTTTCTTTGTCTGGAAAGACAGTTGAGTTTATTTCCTCTGTGGCGGGATAAATTGAAAAAGTCATGTTTTAACTGATGACGAATGATTTATCCTCGTTTATTCTTGTACTTTTCATCGCATCATTTATTTCGTGGACGAGCCAAAGAGAAAAGAATCCCAGAAATTCACTTTATCCAAAACGGAAAAGGCGAAGGATTTATATTTTCTTTCACATGAATTGCTGGATTTTCTTTTCGGTGGATTTATGTGGATGTAGTATTGCGAAACGGCGTCTCAACATTAATTTAAATAGTCATTTGCAATCTCATTTTCAGCTTCCTACAATTTCCTCCCCAAGGATTCAAAAGTGATCCCTGGAACAAGCCCAAATAGTCTTTTGTCTTCGTCTCTCCTTTTTAAATGACTTCGTGAATAATTCCATATTGCCGGCAGCCTTCTTTCAGACTTTCGACCGTTTGCCTCGAAAATGGCTTAAGTTAATTTCTCGGCAATTTGTCCTGAGAGAGAAATTGCACTAAAACACAATTTATCATGACTATTGTGAATGGGATATGCTAAAAGACTTTTAAACATTTAGCCCAGAGAGTGGAGGTCAAAAGAACCCAGAATCAATTAGAGTTTCTCAAAAGTACTTTTATACCGGAGACGTAAGTGTTGTACACCAGAAGTTTATTGGAAAGGGTAAAATGTTGTGGTTTGCTTTCCAAATAAATTTTAACTCGAGTCACCAGCTGTTATCCCTTCGGGCAACGTAACTTTGGACATTTCGAATGTTCCTGAACGAATAAATTTCCATTATTATACATTGAGTTTTCTAAATTGATTTATACATCATGTTGTGGAGTGATAAAGAGGGACAATTGGCAAAATTGGATTCCACTTATCCTGGGGGATTTAATTTGGCACAAATTGCTCGATAGGAATCTTGTCTAGAGGGTGGAAAATAACCATTTGTTCCCACGATAAGGCACCAATTAAGGCTTTTCCTCATTTCCCATGGCATTCAGGAAGTATTGGCTCTTCAGGCAATTGATTGAATTTACGCAAAAGGACTCAATGTTGAAATTTGATGTGTCTTTTCAGGTCAACGGAAACCAACAACGTTTCTGGATGTTCCTTCCAACTATCAGTATACACAGGCAGATGAGGATGACGACAATTATCGACTCCGGACGTTTAGCAGTACAAAAGGAGGTGAGTTCAAAAGTGGCTCGACCTCAATCGCATGAGAGATCATGTTAAATCCCTCGGATTGCGGATAATGATTCAAACCGTTCTAAATCATGGTTCAGGGGTTGGAGAAAAAATCGAGGGGCTATTATTTGGAAGAAAATTTATGTTCTATATTCATTGCATAAATAATATTATAGAAAAAATGTGAAAAACCTGTAAAATCCTCGATGTTTTTAAAATATTAGCGAATATTCGAAAAAAATCGGTGAATGAATATTTATTCCCATGAGTTTAACTACATTTTTAGTCAATAAAAATTAAATAAATTATTTATAATGCGAAGAATAAAACTAGGGGAAACGGGGTACTTTCAAATAGAAATTTTACATTCTTAAGCTTCTTAAGAAAATGAAGCTTGCTTTTCAATTAGTAAATATCTTATCTCACTCAAAAAATTGTCACTCGGCCAGTTCTCTCAAAATCTTCGTCTTTAGGAATTTTATGGAATTCCTTTTATGAATCACTTGAATTTTGAATGAGTTCCCAAAAAACATAGTTTTTTAAAGAAATGTGTGAAACTGCCCCACTCTCCTATACATCAAATAATTTTACTTTCGATTTTTAATCGAAAAAAACCGCGAACTTTTGAATCTATATTCGTCAGATAATTATCCCTTGAAAAGGAAAATCCGTGGGAGAAAAAAACAGCACAATTATCCTCCTAATCTCTCTCTTTCAACTCACCCTAATCCACTCCTCGGTAACACCCCCGAGTTTATATTGAAAATGGAAGCAGCAAAGCGTTAAATTGAATTGAAAAACCTCAGAATCTTGCGGGGGACCCATGGGAAAGTAATTTTACGTAATTTTCCTCATTTCCCCCCTACAAAGGCGTCATCAATCGCGGAGATTCATTTCGACGAAGGCGCTCAAGGAGCAACAGTTTGGTGCCCACGAGTCCCATTCACGTGCGCGCCGAAGAAGCCGTCACGACGTCCGCCAGCGTAGAGACCTTCCAAGTGGCAATGTTGGGGGCTCCGGGTGTCGGCAAGGCGGCTCTCATCTCCCAATTTCGTACATCGGAGTGCATCAATGCTTATGAGGGACCAGGTGAAGAGCATGAAAAAGTTTTCTGTAATAACAAATTAATCTTCTGCGAAGAAATTTTCCATTAAACTTTGCAAATACGTTCATCTCAATTTAATAACGAAGATGAATTTAATACCTTGTCTGTTGCAGAATCACTAGATGAACAGAATATCTCAATTATTCTCAATGGAGAAGAATCAGAATTGAAATTTTTCACATGGAGAGGAAATAAGGTGAGCTCAAGGAATTTGTCTAAATTGTGATAAGTTTGTGAATGAATTTTTATGAAATTTAAGGAACATTTTCCAAAAATTTCCATAAAAATTTCCCATAGGGATCATCATAAAATGTTATTTTGTCAAAATCTTAGGAAGAATTTCCTTAAAGTCCTGAAATTTCTATTCCTTAAAAGACTTGAAGGGACATTTTACGAGGGTTCTTCAATATGAGCCCTTGTGAATTTGCCAAAATTTAATTATCCCCTAAAATATACCCATATAATAATCATAATAATAGAGTGAATGAGCAAAAGGATAGAGTCATAAAGGCAATCGCCTAAAAGTGACCTCAGAGTAGCAATAGATTTCCAAATAAAATATTATTGCTATATCCAGAGTTGCGAAGAACTTCATCTGACTTAAATTTCTAGAACTCCCTGCAACAGGACGAGCTAGAGAAAGCTGATGCATTTCTTGTGGTGTACTCTGTGGTGGACAAGGCCTCATTCAGTCGCTGTGAGCAGCTGATTTCGATGCTTCAGGACATGGATCTCGTGAGATCCCGTGGCCTGATTCTGGTGGGGAATAAAATAGATTTGGCCAGATCTAGAGCAGTTTCTGCACAAGGTATATAATTTTTCACAAAGCGCGCGAAATGTCGTGACATTAAATATTTATTATGTGTGCCATTTTGAGGGCAAAGAGTAATGCAATACTCCAAGTCTCGCGGAAATTCAATTAATTAGAGAACTTTCTTGCATTGCACGAAGAAAAACATGAAGAGAATTTAAATTTATTCAACTCACACGATCTCCAAGTCAATTGAGAGTCCTCGTGAGGAATGTTCTTCAATTTCTCTTAATTTAAAGTTCTTTTCTCCTTGGTATAGATGGAAAGTGTTTGGCATGCACTTTTCGTGCGAAATTCATTGAAGTCTCCGTGGGCATCAATCACAATGTGGATGAATTACTGGCCGGAACACTGACACAGATTCGCCTCAAGAGAGAACATAGTTTGATTCAGGTGAGAATCATTCTCAGAATTTTAAGATTAATTTGAGATGAGAAGAGAGAGAGAAAGTATAGTTGATGTAGAAATAAGAAATAATATAGTTCAAGAGTTGACTCCTTAATTCATTTGGAAAGTTTTAAATTAATGCAAATAACTGAATTTAATTTATTTTTGTGGTTGGGTTGATTCAACAAAAGTTCATTTCAATAAACCCCTTACAAATTTTGGTATAATTTACAAAGTCAATTAAACGTTCAAACTTCAACGTTTCTTTTTGTTTAATGAAACTTTTGGCGACTTTACAGAACTATTGTTTGACTTTAGAAAATCTTATCTTCTCAGTTGATTCAACTATACTTATTCACGAAGAAAAAGGACAGGCTAATTTAATTATTATTTTATAAGAGATCAAACATATTTTTTTAGCATAGAATCTTTTAAAGAGTGATTTTATAGGAAGTTTCAAACAACTTCTATGAAAAATGATAAACGACTTTAATTTTCCCATAAAGATTAATAATTTATGGCTCAATGTTTACTATAAAAATTTAGAAGAATCTATCAATAAGCATTATAGGACAATTTCAAACATTTTTATAGGAAACACATATTTTTAAACCGAAAGCTTTCTTCTCTTGCTATTGATCTATCTTTTATCTAATTTCTTGGCAACTCATCTCATCACTTTCCGTGATATTCATTTCAGGGATCAAGGGAGGGTTCATCGCCTCATTGGTACAAGTCCCGGAGTGTAATGAGAGCCAGCATGAAAGCTCGTCAGATGATCACGTGGATTCTAGGAAAGGAGGACTCAAAGTTCAAGAACTGCGAAAATCTTCAAATTCTCTAAGAGCCCCACATGGATTGTATGAACAATTAAGCTTAAGACCTACCACTATAACTGTTAACACTATAGAATTCTTACATAGTTAAGCTGTAGAGTGAGAGTAAGGTAAATATAACTAAAAGCGATAATGTAATTGTTGAATTAAGGACGATTATGAGATGCTATATAATAGAGATTCTTGTTGTGTTATAATCTTGCGAACGATGGGTGGTTCATGATGAAAATATATCTAATTCTTCCACTTGTTTAACAAAAAAAAATTTGCGAGAGAAAGAACGGTCAAATAGTGGGAGAAAACGTGTGGATTAGGTGAGGAAGTTTATGAAACTTTTCCCATTTTCCCTCGTCAATATTTGACACGATTTCTTCGATCCTCTCCACTTCCAATGCCTAAGTAATGTAATTTATTTGTACCTTTTTATCAGTCTCCCTTCCTATAATGTCATCCTCTGCGGATTCACAAGAAAATTATTCAATGTTTCCACGCTCATTTTCACCCAGTTACTCCCTCCCTAATCCAATTCCTTCAATTCTCTTTCAAATCAGTTAACATTCCCTCACATTGCCTTCAATTTCAACAATAGAATCATAAAAATGAATTGAATAAGATGCAAGAAATATAGGTTCTGAGTTATTCACTCAATTTTATGTGGTTTCGATGGGTAAGGATGAAAAAAATCCTGAGAATTTAATCAAAAAGAAATTGCAAACAAGAGACCAATTTTTCAGCACAAGGTTTCCCATTTTCACGACACTTTTTGCTATAAATGAAAAAATTCTTTCTTCACTCAAAACAACCTTTTTGATTTTGGCAAAAAAATTCACGAAGGGTTTAATGAGTAAAAGAATTTATATTAAAAGAAAATATATGAGCAAAGTTTCTGGCTTTGCTGGGTGTGAAAGGTCATGGAAAAAGTCATGAAAGAGAGAAATTCAATATCTTTGAATTTCACCCGCGAATTTGAAAGGGAGTGAAAGTGTTGAAACAGAGATCTGAGAGTTAATCAAGTGCCTTTCCCGCTTAATTTTCTTCCAACTTAATTCGTTATTAAAACTTTAATCAGCAACCAAATTGAATTGTGTGCAGAGCATAAAATGTCGCTCTGTTGGAATTGAATTATAACTGGAAAATATAACTTTGCATGCGCTCAAATCGATACTTGAACCATTTTCTCGCAGCAACTTTTATTGACATCCCTTTTTGATTATCTCCACGTCATTCTTTCGCCTCTTCAGCTCATTACCTCGTTACATGTTTGAGGGATGAACTTTCGCTATCTTGCATTAAAGTTGTTTCAGGGCTTTTACGACCCAACCCATGAGATCTTTAAGTTTATTTCACAATTCCAAGAGGAAGTGAATGAATTTTTCCTCTCGAGAAGTTTCAGATTTTTATGCATCGAGAAAATGCTCTCTCGAAAGACAAAAAGCAATATTTTCCTGCTATACATTTTCTCTGATAAAATGTATTTCAATGGAGTCCTGTGAAAGCTGAGTGAGATACTTTTGCTCAGATACTGGTAAAAAAAATAAGAATGTTTTTTTTATAGTTTTTATGTAGGTATGATTTCCATACTTTTAGATGGATACATTCTGATTAAGATAAAAGCACTTTTTAAAGAGCTTTTGGTACTTTCAATGCTAGCCAAAACTTCCGCGATATATACATACTTGCCCGCCAAATATTTCACCTTTGAATTTTCTTCTCTGATTTCATTTATTTTTTATTTCAACGTTTAGAAATTTATCAAGCTCTACCCCATAACCCATTTGTAACATCTCTGTTTCTTTTAGTCAAGCATTATTCAAGAACCTTTAAATGAATTGCTAAAGCTCTCAAAGAGACCTTTTTTAAGAATTGTTTATCTTTATCCAGAATTTAAATTTAAAAGAAATTTTCCAAAAATTTTCAAACATTTCAAAAATCTTATAAAATAATTCTACTAAACACTTCCGCTCTAAACACGCTCAGATACTTCTATTAAAGTGCAATGTCCTGAAAAACTAACTTTAGTCCCATGATGATCATAATACACATAAAACACTAAGCAGGTATGAAATATCTATTTCATACTTTTCAATGATAAAGTCAAAGTAAATTTTTACTCTTCGATAAAATTTAAAGTATCTTCATACTTTCAAAATGTATGATTTGCTTAAAAGTATGTAAAATACTCTCTTTTTTACTAGTAACCTTGCTAAAAGACTTTTTTTCTACACGCTTGTTGACTTTTTCTATGAACACACTAAAATTTATCTCCGAGTTGCTTTCATAAAAATATTTCCGTGATATGATTCTATAAGCCAAAAAAAAAATGTAATTTCACTGTAAATATTGTGTCTTCTACTTCAGCTATTGAGAATATTCTGGGGTAAATAAAAATCATTTCAATGTGTTAACCACTTTTTCCATGTGAAGGAAAAAGGGGTGGGAAACGGTGGGTGGAGCACCCAAAGAAGAAAAATCACTATGAGTAACATTTTAATAAGTATAAATCATGATTGTTATATTGCCGTGATAACTCTACTAGATAGTAATTAAGATATTGTCAGAAAAGTGTGAATGAGGAGATTTTCTCCTATAAGGAAAAACATTAAATTCTATGGGAAGAAATTGATTGAAATTTTGCGTGTTTTTCTTGCACCAAATTGCCCATCATTCATACTTTTCTGCATGGTAACCGGAATAGCGCACTAAAAGTTATCAAAAAAAAAATTGAATGGTATTTTCCCGCCAATTTTCACCCCCAAAATAATATGTAACTTAAATGAAAGGAACACATCAGAGACATAATTCGAGTAACATATGTAAAAGACGTGATTTGACAATATTGAATAAAAATCAATGTGAATTGGGAGGAAAAAACACAGGACTTTCCCTTCAATCCGTTCACTTTTGGTAAACGAAGTGGGTTTCCACGAGGTGAAGTCCATGGCAGAAGAGTGGCTTGTCTATTGTATTTGCCGTGACATTTTACAAACACAATGGACAAGGGGGAGCCCTCGATGGATGAGGAGCTACTCAATGGGTAAAGGTCGAAGGTAGAAATATTATGTTACGGTCCTCAAATATTGAGAATTTAAATCAATCATCACCAATGACTTTTCGTTTTCCTTTCATCTCTATTGTTCAGGCAAAAAAAAAGTGGTAATATCAATAAAGTGTGAGTCAACCTGTATTCCATAAAACTACCTTTCAAATGTCGTTGGACCAGTGAATTGATATTCAATGGGACGGAAGTTATGGGGGAAAAATCTTAAGAGCATTCTTGGAAAAGCCAAGACACACGCATTCATAAATAACTTCTCAGAATGTTGCAGGAAATTATAAGCTGCCTAAAGATTCTCAATGTTTGAACATTTACCCAAAGAAACATTTAGCAAACGCTCTAAACTCTAAAGTTTCAAGCTTTATAAAATTTACAAAAACTTACAAATTGTTGCATAAATTAATTAAAAAAAATCTAAAACCTATATATATTATCAAAGTTCTTTAAAGAAGTTCTTCTCTTCTTTATATATTATTAAAGTTCTTTATTAAAAGCTTTAAAAAAATCTACCTCAACTTTATCAACCTTATCAAACTCAAAAATCATTCATTACCTTTTTGTATAAAAAAAATCATTCCCACATTTTATTTCTGTTCAAAAAATCTATGAACTATCCCATAAAGAAAACAGTTCTTTTAAAAGTTTGTGAAAAACTTTAAATTTATTAAATTTTCTTTCTAAAAAAATCAGAAAAGTCTTTCAATTATTTCAAATATTTGTTTTGCAAATCGGAAATGCTCAAATTTTAATTAATTTCCCTCATAGTTCCTATATCACTTTCACCTACTTGCCCTCTAACACTAGGCCCACCAGCTGCCCATGTTATGATAACAAAATAATTACCGTGCCTGGCATAAAAATAACACCATCACATGATAAAGCTCTGACGCCTCTCGCGCGTTGTTTGCTATTCACTGCAATCCAACTTTTCCGACAAACGCGTGTTTGTTTTGCGCTCACAAAAGCTCTTTCTAGAAATTACTGATGGCAGTCACTATCAGATCTTGCAGTAATCACACATGGAATTTTCCTAATTATCATCATTTGTATAAAAAAAAAGTGTGTGAAAATATTTACCACTTTGTTCTGGCCGGACAAAAAAGTTGCAAGTGTGCTAAATCCACCTCAAAAAGTTCATGATGAAATCCTTCGATTGCTGTTTCTGCCTCACTTCACACTTTCCCATGGCGAATTTGCGGTTTATCGTGGACGTCTTGACCCCTTACAACTGATAAGGGATCACAAGACATTCTGTATTTTGTCTGGGCCTGTCTCTCGGCCATTCAGTAGAACGCAGCAGTTTGTTTAGTTCACATCGTGCCTTCAGCATGGCTAGTTTCGGAAAATTCTTCCTTGTGATACTTGTGATAGTCCTCTTAAATTTATTTAAACATGGTAAAGTTGTTTAACTCCTTCGAAAATGTCTAAATAAAGTGATAAAGAAACATCTTTTTCATCTGCAGGATACTCAATTCCTGTTCAGGGAAGCTCTTTATTGGACAGAAATCCCCATTACATTCCCAGGAAGTCCTGCATTCCCCACAGCACCTTCCTCGATGACTGCAATTGGTGCAAGTGCAATGAACAAGGAAATCACTTTGTCTGTACCACGGAAAGATGTGGAAATAGACCCAGAGCCAAGAAATACGGCTGAATAAACGACTTTTTTCAAATTTATTCGTCTTTTCCTCTATCACCCGCCAGGACTCTCTTCATGTGACATTTATTTTGGCGCGTAGAAAATTCTTAACCTCAAAGTAGCGAAAAAGTAGTGAAAAGTGATTATCAGTGCAAAAACTGTTAATAATGCAAAATTCTCAAAAATCTTCACTCCTTGGGTAAGCAAATTCTTATTTACGACTCAGTATTTCCCTTGACATTGAAATACATTCCCCAGTGCTGAGGAGTTAGTGAGAAAATCAAATGAAACCGTTGCATCACTTTGCACTGGATCTAAGAAGAACATTCCGGATAGAACTGACCAAGAGTTGGCAAGATTAGCAGAATTATATGGCAATTTGAGAGATATTTTGTGTTTAGAGCGTGTAGGAACAGAAAAAACTCGCTTAATTGGGGAATATAGCAATTCCACAGAGAGAGTTCATTTGACAAAACTTTGTGGGACTTTGCAGTCTTTTGGCCAAGCAAATGAACTGAATGAGACTTTTCTAGAGCCACATGAAGCTCTTTATCTATTGGAGATGAATCGCCTGATCATTTACTACAATTCAATGGTGGTTTCATTGGAACAAGCTTATGAGATCTGTCTAAAAGCTGAAAGTGGCATATCGCTCGAGGAATACTTTGTTTTCTCCACTCTAAGTAAATTGGGATATATAGTGAAGAAATTCGATCCCAAGACTACATATAATAATGAAACGTCCTTACAAATGGATGATACAGAATCTCCATCCGGAAGTAAAAGGAAAAATCAAGAATTTGGAGGTTCCCCTACAAAGAAGCTTAAATCAGATGATGCTCTTTGGAGTTACACAGGAAAAAGCACCGTTGACGACTTGATTAACCTTCCAACTTGTGAAGGATCTGCAGAAGATAAATTTCAAAGTATCTTTGAATCATTTGATGTGATAAAATTAGCTTCCGGAAAGGGCAATTCCAAAAAAGGAGAGGAAAGACTTTCAGCGTTGAAGTATAACTTTGATGTCTACAATCCCAGAAAGATTTTCAAGAAATCTCAACCTCCTCCTCCGGATTACCGTGTCCTCGTGCTTAGGTAAGGACAAATAAGATCTTTGCGTGTATTTTCTTAATGACTTACGAGGAATTTTTCGTGAAGGTTCGAGCAAAAGTGCCCAGAACGGGATGACTTATTGAATTTGTACAACAGATGCGAGCCCAAAAGCCCTATTATTGCTGTTTATGTCGACGACAATCTCAAGATGAGTGGTTTTCTTTACAAATTTGCATGAATCATCGTTATCAACTATGTTGTTATTGAAATAATTTCATGATCACATAATTTGTCCTTTGTGAACGGTCAAGAATTTTGAACATGCGCTGCTAATCCAGTTGTTATCGCATTGATTACATGAAGTTAGCACTAAATGCTTACAAATAACAAATAGGGAATTTATAAACAACATCAAAACAAATATTTTCAGTTTTCTACTCCGTCTTGGCATCATACAATTAAATTTATTTGACGGATATGTTTCTCAAAGATGCTTTGATATCCTTTTTTTGTTAAAAGATTTCAACAAAAATAACAAGAATTAATTTATTATGAATAAAATTTCTGTATACGATTCTGCTAACGTTTCCCTTACTCCGTCAGACGTTCTCTATGTCCACTGGGTTTGTTGTTTTTATCAACTGTCAACGACCGGTCTTGATTTTGTTTACCGCTTCGAATTTTGCAATTTCCTTAGAGTTTATTAGAGTATCCGGGAAATCTTACCATGGTTGTGGAGAAGCGCAGGAAGCTGTACAACACAGTTCTATCGCAAACCTTCTCATCATGCGGAAACTTCCTGTTTGCCGGCAACAATTTCGGTGACGTCTTTGTTTACAGGTTAGCTTTGATGTTCTTCCCGGAAATTGCTTTTCACGCTTCTCACACTTGTTTACCAGCATTCCAGACATCACGGAAATCCCAAGTGATGAAGATGCGGCCAGCAAAACAGCCCCGTCCCTGGAGCCTATTCAAGTGTTCAAGGTGACGGATTCGGGTCACATTGAGAGTTTGTCCTTCCACAAGAACTTCCTCATTGTGGGAGTTCCTGGAGAGCTGCGTGGTTATCTATGGTGCGAGGAGACTAAGAGGATTAAGAAGCAAGCGTGGGAGGTACGAGTGCCAACAGGGAATGATTCAATGGAGGCTGTGGATGTGAATTGTCTCTGGCTAAATGAGGAGAATGATGAGATCTTTCTGGGATGTGGCGATTCCAAGATTCTGGGCTTGAATCTCGACAGTGGACAGTTTTTCAGGACTTTCACCGGACACAAGGACTACATACATTGTCTTCATGGATTGTGAGTATCGGATTGCGTGGTTGGGTGTAACACGGGCGGGGATACTTATCACTATATTACCGAGGAATTTAAGAGAATCACTGACAGGAATTTTTTCTGGTCAGTTTCTAGCCGAAATCTATCAGAAAAACCATTATGGGGTCAAGCGAAGGATTAATCCAGGTTATTTACCTGATTAGCTTAAGGAAAGATTTCTCCGTTAAGGAGGATAGGAAAGTAAGATACTTAAGGCATTTGAAACCTCTTCTGCAGAGACAATCGCTTATACTCAGCCTCAGAGGACGGAAGCGTGAAGTTCTGGGATTTGAGACAGAAGAAGTCAACAGGTTCCGTTGAGCCATACAAGAATCATGAGCTCTTCCGGCCACAGATGGGAAAGTGGCTGGGAAGTGTAGCTTGCTCGGAGAACTTCTTCGTTTGCGGTGGAGGACCGAAAGCTTCACTCTGGCACATAAGAACAAACGAATGCACCACCATCTTCCCCTTTCATGGTGCCCTGCACGTGTCCGGCTTCATCGATGACGTCGTCCTGCTGGCCGGTCAGAGCCCCAATGTCGTTCAATACAGTCTCAATGGGGATTTATCAGCGGAAATTCCAGTTTCCTCGCCGGCAACTTACTCAGTTGTCTGGCAAATGGCTCCCACAAAGCTGATGTCCATCGCTGGGGCCCAGAATGACATCGATATCTGCCTCAACTTCAACTACAAGGACATCGTCCTGAAGCTGTACAGCGATTAAGTCAAAATT
>CAKKOB020000968.1:0-30808 GCA_918844115.2 Phlebotomus perniciosus | reverse complement strand
CCGTGATGCGCGTACGCACTGACAGACAGACAGACAGACAGACAGACAGACAGACAGACAGACAGACAGACAAACATTTTGGAGATGGGTATTTTCGGACTCCTGGAGTCACGTCCGGTCGAGATTTAATGGTTTGGGGGTGATAAGGTCAATTCAGATATGCACACTTGGCTTTATGTATTAGGATTGCAAAAAATACCTTGAAGAGAATAAATGTTATGCTCTTTGTTCTAGATCAAAGGAAAATGTAATAAATTCATACTACATTTTTTATCATTATTTTAGAAAATGTCTGTTGCGAATAATGATGTTTTTGTAAGTTTTCAAACTGTTGCTTTCTGAAATACTCTATCCATCTCTAAGAATGACCGACCATCTTTATCAATAAATTACTTAGTGTGTGAAACCCTTCGTTCTATCACTATAAATAAATAAACGTGTGGGCCGACGAAGAAAAAAATAATAAAATACTTGACTACTTTCTTGTCGCAGTCAAATGTTCAAATACTTCACAATAGTCACGCAATTTACCATCTCCTAAATATTGTATTTGCCTCCTCTCCATGACTTTTGCACGCACTCTCCTCTGAGAGAACAGGATGGACATTTTTCATCCACCCAACCCCTCGAAGATGTCACTAGCTTGAAGATATAGGGATCTTTGTCACACCAAATGCCTCCAGGGCATGTATAAAAAATGTATCTTGAAAGAAGTCGGGTGGAACATGAAAATTAAGTCCTTCGTTTGAATAACTTGTTCCAATTTCCCATCTTCAGGTATCATTCACAAAGAAGGACAATTAAATAATTGATTTGTTAACTTCTCACGTGGGAAAATCTCAGATGAGATTCTTTTGTAAATAATTTATTTTTTTATCAAGTTGAAAATCACACTATTTTTTATTTTAATTAACGGGGTGAGATGATGAGATCATTTGAGGAGACACCTCATTATTTCTCCCACTCACGCACTTTCATTTGAAATGATTTGCTCTCTGAGGTGTGATTTCTGAATTGCGTGAAGTGATTTTCAAGCAAGCAGTAACATGATACAGTGTGTTGGCTCAAAAGGTGCCAAAGTCACATGAGGCGATAATACTATAGGAGGCACTCGTGAACCACATGAGATACTCTCGCGCACTTCATTTAATGACTCCTCACTCCAGGATACTACCGCACATCACATTTATCACCACCCGTACTCTTTGGCACTACAGTAATAACACCTTTACCGGATTTCGGACTATTTATAGACTTGCCAGTCTTTAATAGAGCACTTTTCCTTCCTTGTGTTGTCCAACCACTCACTGTTAGTGACCGATGACGATTAATTGCCGTCTAGGAAGGATAATAATAAGAAACTTTATAAATGCTATCCAACGTGATTTTGCTTTGCATTTTATTTGAATATCCTTGGTATTTCCAAAAGTTGCACGCATGTCAATTATTTTACATCTTTAGAGGGCAGAAAATCAATATTCCTCCAAGTTTCTTGAACAGCTCTTCATTCAGAAATCTTGTTGAATTTTAACGGTATAATCTCTTGACATATAATATTTCTGCAAGAATCTTATAGATGTTGAAAATTCATCATCATCGTATACAGGTCATTGAGCAATTTATTAGATATTTATGCTGGCGAAAAGAGATAAATTTATATATTGAAAGAGATTTAGTGCGGTGATTTGTTTCCTTCCAACTTATTTATTAACACGAATGTCACATATCTTAAAAAAATGTATTCAAAAAATTTTATGTTATTGAAAAATTCCGGGAAACTTCAAACAATGAATTTGGGTTTGAATCGTATACAGGCAAAAAATGTTTGATGTGCAATAATTCTCATTTCTTTGAAGTCTGTTTCTGACGCATCTCACTCGGAAAAGCTTTCCTAAAAATTATATTACCCTGAAAACTTGTATGTAGTAGGAAAACTCCCCACAAATATCTCGAATTCAAATTGTACAGTGAGATTGTAGCAGAAATATTTCAATTTAAGTAATAAAATCTCATGTGGAATGTTAATAGGATTCGGAAGCATCAAAATTGTAGCTGAAATCTATACTTATGAAAGAGATAGTACAGTGCATGGTAACAATACATAATAATAGGGATAAAAGCCGTGAATATTTGAGAAAAACTCTCCTTCCTCCATTTTCAAGGAATTAATATTTTAATTGGTAATCATACGGAGTAGGTATTTTGCATTCTCTCAATTGTGCGGTGATCCCACAATTTCGGTAGGATTGAACAAGGATTATATCTGAAACTTTTGCTTGTGAATTTTCTTCTTTCCTTGAGCTAAAATTTTCTCGAAAAGTTTGCTTAAAAAGTCGGATTGCAAGTAAAATCGCGTGTGATGAAAATGAAACCTCAACTGTGGTGTCAAGTGTGGTTAATGACATCATTTCTTTTAATTTTCTTAACATTTTCATTGAAATGAAACCTATCTTTTTATAACATAGAACGTGTGAAAAATAGAACCCCTATATATGTAGATAATAAAGTGACCTATATAAGCTCTTACAATATTGCAATGTTTTTCCATATTTTGCAATATGTTTAGGTACTTGAGAAAGACTTTCAAGTGCTTTAACAGAGTCTTAAAAGGCACGTGAATTCAAACTATGCAAAGAAAATCACCGTTGATAATCCCATTAGAGAGATATAATAACTAAAATTCTTGGTCAGACATTTACAACAAAATCACAAATTCTCACATTACATTTCCACAGCGTTAACTAACTTATGTATGAAGTGAAATATCCAAATGTTGAATGAGAATTGAATTAATGATATCAAGTATATAAATATATGCATGTGATACATGAACAATAGCCATATAATCCATAAAAGCTAATGATAAAGTGGTTGACTCTCCAATTTGATGGAATGAATGCGCTAGTAAAATGATAATGTGCTCAAATTATCCTCAATACCATTGGATATTGTTGGTCGAGAATGAGGCAGCTTTCGGAGGAAGAAAATCCCCGCCGGCCGTTTATGAACTCATCGCCTATACAATAATTGATGATACATTTAATGGATAGCCATTTCACTATCATTCGTGATTAATTTTTCTATGTGTGTGCCAGTCGAGGTTGAACTAATGAGAGAAATGGAAAAGTGTGGTTGAGCCAAAGTAATTGAGGAAGGGTCCATATTAGAAGTTGCATGATACTGAAGGGAAATCAATTTGAAATGATAAAAATAACTTTTCAATGAGAAATCTTCGGGATGCACAATGATGAGGAACTTGCAGGATACGCAGGAGGTATTGTTGAGAGCGGGAGTCGTATTACATATTGTTTGAAAGATGAAAAAAGTTTCACATCTCCTTTTCTGTGCCTGGGAAATAGTTGAAATGGAAAAGAATCTTTTCAAGAGGCACCTCTTACAAGCTCCCCAACAATGGGATGAAATTTTCATAAATTTTCCGCTATAGAAATTCATGCTGTGGCGAAATGATGCTGAGGGGATGAGTTTGAATCTTTCTTGGGAGGGTGTTCCGGTGTTTTGTCGCTTGTTATGGGAGGAAAAAGAAATCCGCAGGTGGAAAGCCACGTGAGTTTCCTCTCGTCAGATGTGCGATTTCTTCGCTTTCCTGGGCATTTCTATATAGTCACTCGACTATATTCTAAGTATACGGACCGGAGTATTTCTCACAATAAGCGACCAAATGTAGATATTTCTTCATCATGTACATATAAAGTTGATTTCATTTTTCGGGGTCAAAATTGGCCTTTCCGCACTCTCTGAGGACCATTTCTTATGCTTTTCCCCTGACATGCAGAAAGGAGAATTTATATGACGGGTTACTTCTTTGCTTGGCTTCTCTGGTCTCAAGGTTCAATTACTTCTATTTATTCCAGAAGATGGAAATCGTATAAATAATTCATTCTGAGAATGCTCGTAATATATCCATTAAATTTAATAAGCTTTTAAAGAACTTTTTAAAATAAAACTGTAATTTACTCTTCTGTAACTTATGGATTTCTCTGGGATGCAAAGCACTAAAATTTCTCTTGACATTTCAATTATATAAAAATATTGTTGAAATGATTTCTTTTGAAATTCATTATTCAAATTTACCATGAAACAATAACTTATGCATACAAAAACAAAGCTCGAAAGCGAAACTGATACAGATATCACCCGATCTCTCAATTTTGCTATTTTTCATCCATGTACAACTGCTATATAAAAGGCCATCATGTTGCATGAAATGCGATTGTATGTCATATTAAATGTCGAACATGTTTTCCAATGTGGCCAAATATTCAATATGAAATTCCGCATGAAATTTATCATCAATCGAACACGAGACATATGGTAAACTGAAGGGAAATATACACATTTCCCCATATATTTTGCGAGACTTACCCAAATGGTTATCTGATAGTAGAAACATTGTGCCTCCAAAAGCTTCTCCTCACCACGTTTTATCTCGTATCAGTTGTGCCCAGTGTTCCCACAAAATGCCCTATGAGCTGATTTTTTTTTGAAACTCTGGTGTATTTTGGTCTCTCGAGGATTTAGGTTTCTTGTGAAATAAGAAAACACTCTTCGGAACGTGCCTGTAAATTTTCGATACTTCATTGAAAAATTGAATCCTTATTCTCTCGTGATGCGTGAAGGGTGTGAGATTCGGTGCGAGAACATTGGCATTAATGCTTCAGTAAGCACAATCTTATATCCGAAGGAACCATTAACTCATATCGATTGCCGCGATGGCATGGTCAAGGGAAGTTTTTCTCTTTTCTTCTCCCATCTCCATTTCACAAGAAAAGCTCTTTCGTGAGCTGGATGAAATGATTGTGCATCAAATCCAGCAGCATCCATTCACCATCACCGCGTGAGCTCTTTGAGAGACAAGGCAGCAAAAGACATTTCCATGGGAAAATCCGACAGGGAAATGACTCTCCTCGTCTGCTCTCGGTATATTGGGGGTGAAGCTGAAGAAGGCGGTACACAGACATTATTTTAATCACTCGCTTGGAATGGTTTTCTCCTAGCATGGGAAACTTGAAGCACTATACCCTCGTGATAAATTAAAATGGCAGTCACATCTGGCCCAATAAAATATCGTTTCATCTCCTCTCACAGATCGCTCCTGTGCGAGAGCTTTATAATGAAAAGGTCACTGCTTTATGTGCCATCATCATATAATCCCATTTGTTTGAAAGCTGCTGCGGTGCAAATGATGAGTTGTTCATCCTACCTCAATGAGCCACCCACTGGGCTGGGGGGTGATATTTAGCGCAAGCAGCCAACGTGGAAGCTGTTAATGGAAACACACCATGTGTATTTGTGATAATGGCCGAAGGAAGTGAATGGATTGGGGATGACATAGGAATTGGCAATTGTACGAATGTCAATCTGCGTGTTGATTAGAGATTTTGAGGTCAGAGCAATATCAATAAATATAGACAAAGTGTTGTTCGTAATGTTATATGGAAAATTTGGTGAGGAAATTTGCAAAATAAGTCTATTGAGCGAAGCGAGAATAGCAATTATTGTGGTGTATCCCAATAGTTGATATTTTTCTACGCCAATTCCTTCAAAGCCTTTCAAATGTATATATTAACCCAACTCAATATATTCTTTTCTGCTCTTTGTTGTGATATAGCAGAGTAAAAAACAATCCCATGGAATTAGATTATAGATCTCTCTGTTTTTTGCCTTCCACCCACACCACTCGCCCACCAGAGATCACAGACAGCAGTATTTTCCTCTCCATCATCCTTTGAATTTTACTCTGCCAAGCTCAAAATACGCCAAAACAACAAGACAAAAGCTACCCAACCCATATAAGGTACATAGTCTCACAGTTTGTGTGTTACAATATTTGTGGCAGACTTTGAGGCCTCACTGATGGAATGGAATGCAAAGTAATTGAATCAATTTACCTTATAAAAAGAATAGCAATAATAAATTAATGGAATCGAATTTAGCCTGGAGGCATCAGAAAGATGAAAACGACATCACTTGAACTACTTTTTCGCATCCTAAAGGCATAAAAATATGCTGAGGCATATATTATTGATCAAGCGTGAGTTTAAATGGGGTGAACCTTAAAGTGGGGATCTATTTTCTAAATTTTGCTCATCCTTTTGTGATATTCACGAGACATCAGACGACGAAGCGAGATACATGAAGAGCCATTAAATATTTTATGACATGAGCTTTCAATACAAATTGCGATCGATCTCATGAGACCAAAAGAGGAAGAAAATTTCCGCCAGACTCTCCTTTTTCCGTCACTTCCTCCAAATTTGGTATATGAACATGAAATACATGAAATTTAATAGCAAATTTTGGCATTGAAGATGAACATAAAGGAGAACCATCTGACAAGTCGTAACGGGCGAAAACTTTCGATTCGATTGAGTAATTTCCTCTTCAAGGATGAAACTGATGGATGGTCCCTGAGGGTGGCCAAACCTCAAGAATTGCTCTCCATTACAATGCCGAGACAGATGAAGAAGACTTCCAAGTCCATTTGGACAAATAACTTTGAGAAATTTTACGGCACTTGTATCTCAACAATTGATCCTTTTTCACACCCTCCTTGAGGCACATTTTCTGACCCACCAGATGCTGTAGAATTTTTTATTAAAATACTTCAATACTTATATCTATAATTACTTTTACTCCACTGGGTGTATTATTTTCTGATAGGTATACCTATATTAAAAAGTCAATTGGATATTGTCTTTGAAGAATATCACCTATTTTATATGCAGATTCATTCTGAAGACGACTAGAAAACCGATGAGTGGTCTGAATTGAAATTTCAACCTCAATCTCATTCATCATTCTCTCACTTTGTCTCAATGTCTAGAGGGGAATAAATTTTAGAATCAGAGCTGTCGAAAAAAAGATTTATCATTTAGTAGAGAAGACATAACATTTATTTCTTCTGAGGAAATTCGAATTAATTTTAAGCAATACTTGTGGATTTATCTAAATTTGATCAAAAATATAATCTCCTATCTAAAATCAATAATTTTGCAACTCCATTTTAACCGGAAGAGGTAAGATGGGAAAAAAGGAGGGAAATTGAAAGCTTCAATACTCACCTACATTTCATTCTTCAACACTTTTCCATCCGATTGGTCGGAAGACGGAAAATACGACACTGTGGTTGGCAAGAAAATAGATATTGTGACCGGTTAACCCCTTTCTTCCTCGATTGACAGTTTGACACTGAAATTCATTCATAAATAAATATTTGGCTTCTTCAATGTGCCTCCCATCCGGTTCATGTTTAATGATTTTTTTTAATAAATTTTATTTGACATTTTCTCACATTCTCCATATTGAAGCTTCTTCAGAAAATGTTTATTAAAAGCCAATGAAATGACAAACAGAAAGTGAAGCACTGCAAGTGAATTGTTAGACCACATACCAAGCACTGTTCTGCAATATGAGTATATGAGAGAAAATTAATATAAATTTGCTAGGTATGAATTTTCCTAACAACACTGAAACTCTACTACTGTCCTACCCCAAATATTGTGGAATGAGCGTTATGGGAAACCACATCACCTGGGCAGACTGATAAATATATAATGGCAATACGTGAGGTCGGAAATTTTTCAATAAGCGAGTAAATTCAATTCAATAGCATTACATTAATGTACACTCTCAAACGAAGAGAAGATGAATGGCCACTCAATACTACCAAAAAATCTCCTCTTTCGACGCTTTCCGCATCGATTTTGCCATTATTTTACAGCTTAAATTCACAACTAATGTAATGGGTCATCAAATTTATGTCACCGCAAAAACATGGGAGTATGGGCGCTGCATGAATCGGAATCTCCCCTTATTAGCATTTGGAGCTTTAAATATAATCTTTTAAATATATCTTAGCCCTATAGCAGGACCATCAGTTTCTAATGGCTTGAAAGTAATCTTTATTAATTTCTTTCATCCTTATAGTTGAAATCAATGTTCAGAAAATAATGAACGCATGAAGAAAAAAAAATATATTGAAAGAATAATTTGAATATTTGATTTTGTGATTTTAATGCCAAAAGGAATAATTTATTGTGGTTAAATCGCTTGATACTGATTTTATGGCATTATCTTAACACAAATTTGAAATGACTCATATTTCGAATTGGTTCCTAGGGAAGCCCCATCTCTCTGAGAGTGATCTCTCAGAGAGCTTATATTTCACAATATTCTTCAAACTGGAGAACATTGTGATTACAATCTGAGCGTTGTCACGCTAAAACACTCAAACATGAAGTGGAGGAACTCACGGGGTGGTAATATTGACCTTCAACCGTGATTGGATGTGGTCGATGAATATAAATTGATATTAAAAACTGAAGTACCTTCCTTAAGCTCCTCAGAGTATCTTCCAGATGGGAGAAAATTTGATATTTATGGCAAAAAGTTTACCAAGTGTAAGTCATTGGACTTGAGTGGCCAGACACTTTAATTTTGTATAAAAGACAGAACTTTTTAATTGATCTTAAATTGGGCTTGGTATTTTTTGTATAGGATCATAAAATGCTATAATATATTTTGAATTTAAACCAAAGACAAGATATTCAAGTTCTATTGTAAAAATCCCTTTGTACAAATGCACTGCACAAATGCCCTGTAGGTGAAGTTCAAGGCATTATGTTGTGCTTACATCCCTGCAAAACTTATTCCCAATACCCTGTTTTATGTTGTTTCTTCAGAGAGTAAATTCACTCGAAGAAGGTCCGGAAAACCTAAATAAATATCCCCTCATGTACTTTACACTCCAGCTCTGTCTGGCCACCAATTTGTCGGGAAAATAAATTTTTTGAACCAAAGAAGAGGTACGCTATGCAAACAGCCAAGAATAAATTTCATGAGCAGGGCTAATTCAAATGCTCACTGTCGGTCGATGACTTTGAATTTTTTGGGCATAATGAAAATGAGAAAGTGCGTGTGTCTCCCACATTTTCCATCCTTTTCCCCACACTCCAAGTTCCTTGTATACACAATATCCGGCGCATTAGAGAGGCCTAACGTGACAGAAATGAACAAATAGGTGCTGAGGCATGGACACCAAGTTCGAGCAGAGGCAGTATCAGGGTCAAATTCCGCCGTCATTTCCGGAGACCTTCAAGGACTTCTTCTCGATGCTCAACGACGATGAGGACCATGTCGAGCTCATTTCGAACATCCTGGAAGACAAAGTAGGATTTTCCTATTGAGGCCATTTTTGAGATTCTTGAACCTAATGTCGAGCGGCTTTCCAGGTCATCCCACGGTCCAAGTGTCGCTATCGGTGTGGCAGCTCCAGATGTTGCCACAACCTGCCCTCAGCCGCCATGGCTCAGAGCAGTGGAGATATGTTTCAGCGTGCTAGAACCCTATCGGTATCGAACTCTACAGCCATGCGGATGACGACCGGAAGCAATGCCTCGAATTTTGGTCGCTCAAGTTCATTTCGAGTGGCCAGACCCTCAGCCACAACCACTGAGTACTGCAAGCACATGAAGTACTGCTGCCTCCACCAGAATCAGACGCACAGGAGCTTCCACGTAGGTCGAACAATGCAGCCTCATCTAGAATTTGGCGGCCTCGCGAGCACCTCAAGTGATGAAGAGAAGTTCATCAGCACAGGCAAAAAGCTTCCCAAACTTTACGGCAATGTAACCCATGGAGCGAGTCAAGAGGCCAATATCAAGAGGAGTGCACCACTCTACGGTGAGTGTCAGTTATCCCTAAATCTGCAGATCCCTGAGAATCACCCCCAAAATCTCTTGAAATCCTTCCAATGTCTCGGATATGGTGAGGTGCAAGGGCGAACATCCTTTTGGATTGTATTTTAATTGACTATCGATCCATTTGGCTTTAATGGGTAACCATGCGCATCCATTCATCACCCATCAGAGAAATACATAGCAGTGAAATGGACAAAATTTCATTAGGTACTGATGATTTGGACACTTGTCGAGAATCCACACTATGAAAGTCACTTGCAATAACCCTTTTGGTGGTTGGGGGAATTTCCAATGCTGCGCAACCCTCATACAGCTTTAATTGACTAAATGCAGTTAGGTTGTGTTTTGCAAACAAATTGAACGATTATTTGTGCTGGCGCGAAAAAGCTTTAGGTGATGATATTCAAATTTTATTAACCACCACATCAAACTAGTGCAGTGTCATTCGGCATAATTGGTTGACGGTGATGGTTATGAAACTTCGATATACCTAATATCATCATGATAGAGGAAAACAATCGACTCTTCAATTTTCGCTTAATTATCTTCTGTCTATATTGGGGGATTATTTGCTATTACAAATATTTATATTCAAAATCTAACAATTCCCTTTCGTAACATCATTTGAGAGAGTAATAAAAAAATGGTTCAAGAGGGTGTTTAAACATTGAAATTTGCTGTTGAAATTAATTAAGAAAATGAATTCTCCATGACATAATTGTTAGATCCTTTTGATCCACATAACATATGTTTGAACGCCTTTCTCATCATCCCTCTCTAAGTATTATTTGCCAAGAAGAAGAAACAACACCCATGAATATTTCCATAGGCTTAATGGATGAGGCGAAATGTCTGTTTTCGCCCAAGAATGTCTTCCCTGCCATTTTCAAGTGAAACCCCACAATCTTCCTTGATGGCAAATATTTAATTTTGAGTAAAAAAAAAAAGTTGTATCCAATTCATTGGAATTCCTTTGGGAGGCCAACCTCCTAATAACGAGAGTAATCTTGAAAATTTTATGCACATACAAGGGAAAAGCTTCCACTTTTCGAATGAAATATAGAGTTGTTTGTGCGAAGAGACATCGCTGAAGAGTATGAGTTGCAGAAGTATGAGGTGGAGGTGAAAAAATAACGAAACTTTCTCGGCATTTGAGGATAAACAAGAAAAACGTCTATTATATTATACTTATTCAATTCTTGAATGTGCTCATCCGAAATCCTCACTGAGAGAATAATTCAGTCAAAATATCAGCATTCCATCCATTTGAAGAGTCAATGACCCAATTCGCTTAAATTTGTATGGATGGAGTCCCACAAAATCATTCCTTAATGGAAACAGAAAACGTTTGTTGACGGAACGTGAACTTGATCAAAAGTAAGCTCTTTTACATATTTTTCACTGAAAATTCTCCTTCGTGATCTTCGAAAGTGGTGCATCAACATAAAAGCAAATATTGAGGAGGAGTGGTGAAAAGCCACAGGATAAATCAGATATTTTCGCCCTAATTGATATTTTTATGCAAAAAATGTTGGAAAATCCTGCTATATTTGTATACTCTATTGAAGAATGAAATATCGATTTTGCCAGATGAAAGACTTTGAAAAGCTCTTTGTTCGAATTGGTCGAATTTATTACATCTGCATCGTCTGCATCCATCAAATATTGCAAATATTGTTAATAATTCACATATTGTATTGGATAGATCGATTACCTACATGTTTGAGTTTTGGTTTATTTATTATTGCTTTATTGGAAATAACTTCCTGACACTGTCATTCAAATTTCATTTTGTTAGATAAGTCAGTTATCAAGCTATGGAATATTCATTTGGAAATTTGCCTCTATAAGCGTTGTCATAATTGTTATTACCTAGAATTAAACATCGTGAAAGAATCTTTTAAATATTCATTCATTCTTTAATTGGATTCAATTTTAAATCTCTGAAAAAGAATTTTTTCATCTGGTGTTGGCGGTCAATTCATGGGAAAGACAAGTTTAAATATTAAGCACATTCGCACACCGATTTATCTCTCACTTGAGAAGGAGAAATTGGATGAAACTCTAGCACTTTCCCACGTACGATTATGTTTCTGTGAAACACCAGTGTTGAAAATGTCTCCCTAGCCAAGTCCGAAGTATGGAGTTTGCAAGAAATTGTCCGTAATGAGGGTTGGAAAATTGATGTGAATGCTTGCCTTTTTCAGCGACACTCTGAAAATATAGCGCCTGAGATGTTATAGGTTGGTCGCGTGTGGGATGAGAATAAATTCTCAGGATAATTTTGTAATTGGCCCTCTTGCTCTTCTTTCGGGTGTAATTCCCATGACGAGGGGGGATTTCACAGGAAAGCACGTGGAAGGATCAAATTTGTACGAATTTCCACATTTCGCCAGCACGTTCTGTCTTTTAGGAGACACCCACTCATATTCCATTGCACACGCTGTCGTCTGTTCATTGAGTCATGTGACATGAAGAAAATTACTAGAAAGTTAATATGTACAAACGAAATTAAATAAATTTGAATTGAGAGATAATACAACATTTTGAAGAAGAGGAGTGAATTGGGAGCGACATTTTTCGAGCATGTCTTTCAATAATAATCTCATCCACTGAAAGCTTTGCTCATAATAAGATTCTGCAAAAATCGGATATTAAATTAAATACGGACGAATATGCAAAGAGTATGACTGAGAAGAACACCATTTTAGCTTGAATTCAAATTTCTTGTGAAATCCACAAATAAAAATTCTCAGAAAACCTTTTAAAATATTAAATAAAATTCCAGACCACCTCCTTTGCTAAAACTCAAGGACATAAAGTTTAGTTGAAAAGGCCTCATGTTTAATCTTTGATATTTTTATTTAAAGTATTTCAACCTGATAGGATATTTATAAGAATTCCGATTATAGTTCTCTCTGTACCACTAACACTACTATAGTTCCGTCAACAGATTCTTGATAACTATTTAATCTCATTTTCCAGTGAGAAACTACTTAATTTTTAATTCTCTTCTGTGATAATACTCAAGAATACAAATATATAATAAAAGAGCAGCATAAAAAAGAAATTGCTATTCAGTCGACTCATGGAGCTTTTCATAGCTCAAATGCACATGATTCAACTGAACGGCATTTTCTGGACTTCCGTAGAGTTTTTCTGGAAAATTCTTTATATGGATTCTTCAACAGAAATGGCTGCCGTATAAGTAGAAATTCAATGGTTCTTTACTAGAAAATGCAATTAAATATAATAATTTTCAAAAATTCTGTTAACAGAACTATTAACATGTGTTGTGGCAACACAATTGAGTTTACAAAAGTTTTCAAAAGTTGGGAGAAAATTATCACAAATTTAGAGGTTTTCATGGCACATAGAAAATTTCTAATTAAAACACTTGTTCGGAGGAAATAATCAGAAATTAAACCACTAAATTTATACTAAAGTGTATAATTTATGCAAACATGTCTGATGTTGCTGAAAATCACTCCGCTCATTATACATATTCCGCGAGAACTCTCTCATAAGCACATCGTCGTCCTATCAACAAGTCTCTCTTCCACACGAACTATGTAATATTGTGGTTTATCTGTGTCTTCCGCAGAAAGTTGCGATGAGTCTGAGGCCGTGAGCAGCACATGCTCCTCCAGTAACAACAACAGCAGCATCCCTGGGGGTTACTCTGTGTCCGCCCGGCCCAGTCCTATGAGTAACGCACCACACGGCCGCGGAAGCGTCACTCGCGCTACTTCCGGCCTCCCACCCACCCCCTTGTCCGATTCCAGTCACTTCCTCCTGACCACGCCGCAGCAAGGAACTCCGGGGACACCCACTTCCAGTGCCACGACACCCTCAGCCCCGCCCGGAAGTCTACCAGGACCACCCACGACCGGAAGCATTCTCAACTCACCAGCCAAGGCACTCGCCGAGAAGAACATCCACAAAGCACCGGTGAGTATGCATTTCTTCCGAAAAAGCATAATAAGGACTGACTCACAATGAGAAGTGGAATATATTATAGAAACCTCATATACTTTCCATAATAGGGGTTGATTTGGATTGAGAAGGTGCGACACCTTGCAGAATGAAAAACTCAAGTCTAACAGAGTTGATCACCAAAAATATGAAATTTTGGTCGATTTTTTTTAATATTTTATATGAGAAACAACAGATATTGAATTGAAAAAATGTTTCCCTCTCAGATTTAATTTTAGTAAAACAGTAATCATTCTTGAACTAAAGAAAAGTTTTAGGCAAATTTTATTTCTTTTTATTATATTTTGTTACTGTTAACCTAAATTCAAAATCCCAATAAAATCAATAGACGTGAGTAAATTATAATAATTAAATTATTATAATACAAAAACTATCAAATATATTATACATTTCTATATTGTTTCTAACTTCACGTCTATTAAAAACCACAATCTCACCATTTATGATACTTTATTACAACTCTGCTCTACTTGAATAAAAATCATAGCATAAGAAAAACATCTATGACATGAATTGATTAAATTAGTCCCGAGGAATTTTTTCTCCTTTCTCATACGAATCAACCTCATACCGCATGCAAAAGTATTCCACCAATTTCACCCACAATGTCGAGAGCGTTTTCTACTGTATTTGTGTCTCATTCCTCCTCTGTTATTCGCCGCATCTGAGTCCCTTTCTCATGCTCCGTCTATCACTCTAATATCAAATCACAGAAATCACCAGTATTCAATCGGAGACGCTCTTCGTCTGTCACTCTGGCCCAGCCCCCGTCGGATCTGCACAGGTTTAGCAGTGTTCGCGGCACCGAGGACGTGACGGCGTGGCGGGGCGACTCGGGCGGTGGAAGTGGAAATTCCACAGGATATTCACGGTGAGTAGTGAAGAGAGTTTCTGGCACACAATTTCCTCCCACAAACTGGTTGCCTCACAAGGAAACCCATACCCTCCACGAGAGCTTTTACGGTTGATTGCGGAAAAGCACGACAGGTGAAAGTTTTTGGCGCAATTGTTATCACACGATAGCTATCTTGTTATTACAGGATGATATCAGAAAGTTGCTCAATGAGGAAATAGTGCAAATTGAGGGCATTCATGGGCAGACGGAGTTGTTGATGTTTGAAGATAATTTTTATATAGAAAATTCACATGACCCTTATGAAATGGTTTTTCGTGATTATCTCTTATGTGATTTTAGGACGTCTGAGTGGAATCTTGAATCTCTTTTGGCAACATTGCAATAATTCTCCGGGATACCCTAAAATTGTGGGAAATTCCTTAAATAATTCAACAGTGTCGTCTCTTCCATTGAATTTTGCCGCAGATCAAAGACGTAAGAGTATCATAAATTATTCACTGAATTCTCCTCAAAGGTTCTTCCTCATGTGCATTCAAATATCGTGTCGATGGGGATGTCTGGTCATGTAGTTGAAGCTTTTTATCCCATTCACATTTTCCAGTGTTTTCCTCCCTTTTTACTTATTTTCGCCTCGCTGTTCAACACTCGAGAGTAGTATCATTTCATGAGAGTTTGCAGAAGAGATTTCAGTTGAGAGCAAAGGACTATGTATACTGAAAATCATGTTGCAAAAGTTGCAAAAGAAGAGTTTCAAATTCAATTTACCTGGAATCATTGAATGTTCTTGAGGGATGAGTATTGTAAGAAAATTGTATAATTCACATCTTTTCTATATGCTTCAATGAAAATTTTTTACTCTTTATCATTTCACTCATAATATAGCACCAATAGAAATTTTCTGAAGTTTCCTGTATATACATAATATAGAAATTAAAATACTCTTAACTCTTTGCAAGGGTTCTTCTTGTACAATTATCATGAGTTGGTGAATAATGAGACTTTTAATATAATGACATAATAGGAATGGATGGGGGAGGCTTAACCAACCTTTCCGACTTCCCAGAGAGGATCTTCAAACTACCATTCACATTTAGTCACAATTCGTTACTGTTTATATAGAGATGTTCCATGTTTTTGGCAAAACAGAGAAATAACAGTAAAGATATACTCACAAAATTTTCCTCTGGAAACTCATCACGGAAAAGCTCTCTGGCGGATGGGGTTTCGAATTGTGTGGGGGAGTTGGAGTGTTTGCGCGCCAAAAGGGATTGCCTTTTGAAATCCACTTTACCTCACAACTTCCCATCAGAAAATCCATTTAATGTCTCACCAATTTCCATTAAATTGCCCGAATGTCGCGCAATACAGAGATCGCTACTGCAAGTCACCAGTTAACAGACCACCACCAGATTGTGCCACCCCAAGCTCATCGCAGCGCCCCACGAAGCAGAAACAGAGGATGAGGACAGCGAGTATGCCCGCAGAAAATAGGAAAGTAAGTGAATTTTCGTTCACCATAAATCCATCTTACCGAACACCCTCCCACTCAACTGACTTTCAGAATCTTCTTCTCAAGAATTCGGCCCAACACGTGCGTACGATATTTAGGCATATAGAGAATTTGTATTTTGAAAGTCATCAGTTATGACATGAGTAGGATTAGTTAGAACATAATGTGTACTACATAAATATTTAATTTTCAGAAATAGTTGGAAACAATCTTATAGTTAAAGCCCTTTTTGAAGAGCTGAAATTGAATTAATTTGGAATCCTCTGAATGTGTAATCATATTTTAGTGTATTGCCATGGTAAAAAGGATTATGATTCGTATTACTCGCAAAATGGAAGGGAATCTGTGTCATATTTCAAAGTTGATAGGGTTCATAGAATACCAAATTCTACCATATCGCTTAAGCGAAATGGAAATTTTAGATTTATTCATTAATTCTACTCGAAGGACCAATTTTTCTTTTCTTTATCACCTCTATCGTATACATCTCTGCATCAGACTTTTGCCTTCGTGCCTAATAAGACTTTAAATTATTTAGAATTAACACTTTCGGGCATTTTGCTGAATTTTTTCCACAAAAAATTGTATTTTTAATGAATAAGTAAAATATTCATATGTAGTATCTGTAGTATAATAATAATTTTTCCGAGGAAACTTGATGTTATATAACAAGTTCTTCTTGACATTTTTGCCACTTCGGTGGCTTTTTGCATAACGAAGACGAAAAGTGCAACTATAAGCGTAATATAATATTCTGCCAAACAAAAAACAAAATTATTTACCTTTTATTCTGTAAAAGCTCGTCAGGATTAAAAACTGGTAAAGTTTAACTTTAAACTCAATTGATTCCGGTGTTAAACATTGGAGCAACTTTAGTTCTTTCTTCATGCTCCACAGGATTTCTATAATATTTTAATTTACACCACAAATTAATTCAAATTCAAAAAATAAGTAATTTGCAAGAGTAATTGCAAATGTTTCATGGTGGTTCTTCTATGCCCTAAATACAGCATATTTACCCGCATTGTGTTTGTCTTTCACACATGAAAAGGAAAATGAAGTTGATTATGCTGTTTTTTAAACAATTTTTCTTAATTTTTCTTTCGTTCGCTTTTTTCGAACGTTTTCTTGTACATCTATATATATTTCAGTTTAATTTAATTTAACTTCGTTTTTGCGCAATTGAGTAATTTTAGTAGGAAAATTTTCCTTCTATATTGGTTCATGGAAATACATTTTGCATTGCTTAAAAGCTAATTAATACCTCACTTCCATGATGTTCTTTGTTGTCGCAAAAGCATACTTTAGGACCACAAAGCACATTAAACGAAATTGCATTGAGTGATGCCCCTAATATCAACCATTAAGCCCATATCAGATAATTACGTTGCACATTAGGTTACGTGGAAAAAGCACCGAGAGAATTCACATGCAAATTTCAGTGTGTTGGCATGGTTAGAAGATGTCTTAATTAATTTAGAGGGAGAGAGGAGGGTTTTACTTGTCAGTTTCTGCACGCTATGCATGTGCTATATCCGGTATGTTCGCGTCGCGGTTCAACTCCGAGCGACACTCATTTAATATCCGTTTTCACGATGCATAAGACACAATCTTGGGGTGTTGAATTGAGCATCAATCTCTTGTGTGGGTTTTCCATGCAGCACTTGCAAATGTGCTGCGAGAAAACTTGAGGAAATTCAATATGGCAAGTCTCACCAGCAGAGAGACACTTTGGGTGTCGAGAAGAATTTCTCATTTGATATTTGATAAATTACATCATGGGATTCTTGTTAGCTTAAATGTGTTTAAAGGAATCATTGTGCAAAACTTTGGTACATTTCCATCTCACAAACAACATCCATATCTTACCGAAGGATTTTTCACGCTTCTCCATGGTATGTGCAAAAAAATGTATAGAAAGACTTTTCCTGGAAAAAGCTCTTATGCACGGTGTGGCGACGTTACAAAAGTCGACACTCGTGGAACCCACAAAAGGGGTGAGATAAGAGAATTTTCCAATTGATTTTTCCCAGAGAAAAAGCCACCACCTGATGGTATATTGTCATATTTATGGGGGGAGGAGGGAATGTTTTGCCCTACCTTGGACGGGAAAATTTAATCATCACTCCACGCGTTCGAGGAAAGTTACCGCTAGAGTGAAATCATTACAAGATAATGGCACCATTTCACGGTAAATAGTCATTTACGGTGAGGCAATATGAGCAATTTGTGGTGTACACATTGGTTATTCATTGTAACATGTGACACACATTGGAAATAAGCAATTGAAGTTTTTGGGGTGAGTGTTGCGACACATCTTTCATGCTCTCAAGTGTGATTACACTTGTGGAAGTATAGGTACGCCTTCTCACTCACTATTTAAAACATATAAATCTCACCATTTATACCGTCGTCACAAGAGAAAACGACTAGCAACATCAAAACTTTTGGGTTTCACCTTCTGCGCGACAGGATTTATTAGTCTTTCAAATTAGTGCACAATTTTCGTGGGGAGGGGTGACACATTTTGCTGGGTGGAGGAGCTCAGAGTAAATTAATCCAAACACCATTCCACGCTTTGCAGTAATTAAGCAAATTCTCAAATAAATTTATGGGAGTTCATATGGCAAAAAGCCACTGATAAGTCACGAAAAGCTGCTGTTTTCTTTCACACGGTCAATTAAGCTCTTTCAAAAGTAGAGGTACACCTGAGCAGCGAGGAGCAAAAGAGTTTAGTGGAGTATGATGAACATATAGGGGCTTATATTGACAAAGTTTCTATTATATATCTCAACCTCGAATCGATGAGATAGTGAATTATTGCTAAATTATTGCAAATTTAATAGGTAAACTGGGTTAAACTGCTAAACACGTAAAGTTAATTATGATTTTTTGAGTTTTTCGAAAATATTCCAGATGTATTTTTAAATAATGGAAGTTAGATCTTCATTTTTAGTCATTTGAACGGTTTATGAAACTTCAAGCATCTCTAAGGTACCCGCATAAACGTCTGATTAAAATCAATTAACTTTGTCAAAAGTTCTAAAACTTAACGATTTTTAGAACTTTATGGATTTTTTGGATTTTTTTATTTTATTTACCTATATCGAGATAGATATTGCAGGATTATGCGATTCATTTATCTATCAATTTTAATGTATAAGTGTTATCAGAGGGACTAAAAATATTTCCATATATCTGATCCGCTAACCCCTGTTTGTATAATTTTCAATCTGGCATTAGAGTGAACCTACATAGGTACATATAAACTTTTTATGTAAATCTCATCAATTTCCATCACAATCACTTTAGAAGCGGGATTGTATACAAATATTAGAATTTACAATGGAATTTTTATGTATTTCTGTATAGATAAACTAACTCTTATCGCTTTTATCTGCATGTGTGCAAAAATGCAAACAAGAATTTTAATTATACGCATTTCATGACGCGCCAAAACTGCAGTAAAATTATAGGCTTAGGGTTAAATGCTGAGGGTTTAAAGTTTATCTCAAATTGTAAGTCTTCCTTTTAGAAGATTCGATGAAACAATATTTTTTGTTCCAATAAATTGAACTGATTTAATGAATAGCAAAATATTATAAAGTTTAGAGGAAATCTCCCCGCTATGGGGAGACGTGAAAATGGAAGTTTTTAAAATTTTGCCAATAAACTTTAGATTTAAAGCCTAATTGATTTTTAAGCTTGAATGCATATAAAAGCAGAGCACGAGGTATCTGGGTAGGAAGCAATTGAAAAAGTTCAGCCACTCCATTAAATTATATTATTATTTAATTTCTTGCGATTCACCCCTCGTAATTGCAAAAGTTTACACATTTCTTTTCGATTCCCGCGGGTTGGCTGGAGCTCATCAAAGAGAAATTTGCTTTCCTCTTTTTTTCTTATCGCATTTTACGCATTTTACATAAGTTTTTTTCCGTGAAAAATGTAATAAAAAGAAACCACCGCAACATTTTTTTTTTCTTCCATAAAGTGAAACAAAGTGTAATTACAGGTAACAAACATGAATTGCCTGAAGAGTATTTCTACTGGAGATTTACTCAATGCTCGTACAAGGTGAAAAAATTGACTTTTATATCAAAGCATGTGATGTAATTTCTCAATGAAATTAACCACCTAAGACATCTTGAGAAAGCGCCTTTTTCTACGCAATATAATTCTGAATGAACACTTGCTCGAGAAGAGCACGAAAGAGAGGAAATTCTACTATGTCACATGAATATGGCTTGCGGATAAGTGTATATTTGAGGAATTTGAGCCCTTTTGTGATGTCGAGTGACAAAGCCAGGGGGTAAATAGTAGAGCAAATCCTATCCACATTTTGTGATACAAAATTCAAATATTTGCATTCACTTACTCATATCTTTGCATTTAATTACAATGAAAATTAATGCATGGAACAATAGAGTCATCCGGATGTTTACAGAATCATTACCGTGAAACACATCATTTGATGCAATTCAGGCATATTTATAGAAAAAATATTTTATACCTATTGTTTTTTATAATAAAGTTTTTCATCTTATTCCACATGTTAAATCAAATTGTTTCGCATCATAATTTTCATTTTTACGTGCAATTTTCTATTGTATTCAAATATGTTGTTTAACAATTACCCAATTGTTACAAATTTTATTAATATTTTATTGAAATTTGCATTTTATCACAATAAGACGAGGCACTGATAAAAATATACCGACTTCTGCAAATCCGATTTTAAATAATCTGCTACTAGAGAAAAAAACACGAAATATCGATCCGTTTAAGGGTTTTGAAAAATATTTTTCTGATTTACTTTAATTTTCTGTCTCACCAGAATTGAAATATGGAAAACTCCTATTTGATTTATTGAGGGTGGCACGGATGAATAAACTTGCCAAGAATTTGGGATGGGGCACATGTTTGAAGAGAGGAAGCCCCACTTGAAGAATATTTTTTTTATCGAGAAGGCAGCAATGGTAAAAAATACAATCAAATGGAAATTGTTACAAATATATCTCTCATCGGCGTATATTTTTCACCATCCGGAAGTGAGTGTCCCCTTGTTGAAGATGTCCTTCTAAAGATGCGCACAATTTCGTGTGGAAAAGATCAAAAGTCAATCTCCTTTCCTCAATCAAACAAACACTCGACGGGGAGAGAGAGAATCAATAATTTTTCGAGTGGGAATTGAATTAAAAAGAAATCACATGCGGAGGAGACTTTGAAAGAAAAAAAAGAGTGCCAAATGGGAGAAAACTGGATGTGTATACCAGAGATGGAAAATATAATTTGTTTGCTTTTCTCTTGTTTGCAGCCCCGATTATCGGAACTCCGGCGCTCTGCCATCCACTGTGCCGATGTGGACATTGAATACTATCGACTGAGGAGTTTCAGCATCACATCCCATGGGATTTGTAACTTGGGTGATTCAATGAGGTGAGAATGAGGAAGGAAATCCCAACTCAGGAAAATATCTCCGCACGTCATATTTCTACCCAACTCCAGCCAAACACTGTCCCCATTATTTAATATCCTCAACTTGTACATTGGATTACATTGGACGAATATCTCGTATGTGTCCCTGCTTCTGGCTCACCCATTCACCCTCCAGTCAAGAAGCTAATCCCATCCTTTTTCTTCCTTTCCTTGACACCGCACTTAGTGCTCCCCCATTTACCCCGTCCCCAATTCTGTTATCGCATCAGACTCACAAATAGAAAACACGAGGATATTCCTCATAAAGATTCAGTTTAGCAGAATTTGTGGACTATTTGTATGATATTTCAGATGTATTTTTAAACAATTCCAATAACTTAACCCATTATAGTGACAATGTTGAACGATTGTGTCGAAATTTTGATTTTTTTTTCTTAACTGATTTCTTTCTTGTTTATCGAATTTACTCTAAAGCCCTATACATTTTGAGAAAATAATTTAAAAAAAAATTCTAGTATTTCGTGAAGTTTGAATCAATAATGGGTTAATACCCCCATACAATCGAGTTCAACTGATTCAACTTAATATTGTTGGATGAGAACAACTCGAAATGAAATGGGAATAATAGAAAAGAGGAAAAATCCACCATCGAGATGCCGTCAAGGTGAAATTTCTGCAAGAGTAACATTGACAATAGGATTGGGAGATGCCTGGGAGAGATGCCTGACAAACTAATATATATGTCAATATTTGAGCCCAAACACCTTCCAAAAGGATAATATTTGTTCTCTTTCTCTGCAGAAGTCGCAGATCTCGCTCCATAAACTCTGTCACCTCGTCGAACAGCGGTAGGGATCGACACAACAGGTAAGGGCATCTCCCCCCTTCTAAGCCGAGTCTCGAGTGTTGATCCGAACTTGCCTCTTGCAGCAATGCTTCGCAGACAACAACAAATGACTTGGCCATGGACACGGAACAGGGGGATGGGGCGAAGGCCTACAAAGTCGCCATGCTGGGCGCCTCAGGCGTCGGCAAGACCGCCCTCACATACCAATTCACCACCTCTGAATATATCTGTGCTTACGATCTCAGTCTAGATGATGACTATGGCCAGAAGACGGTCTCAGTGCTGCTGGACGGACAAGAGACTGATCTGGAAATTGTCGACCATCCCGCATGTGAGATGTCTGTGAGTATGCTATTACAAGTATTTACTTGGGGGGAACCAACCGTGGGAATATAGACACGTGGAAGAACTTCAAAAGAACGATGGAATGCTTAAGATGTTTCAGCGATAGAGTTCTGCATATTGCATGACACTCTTGGGTGAAAGGGATATTTTAGAGAATGTGCAAGTCATTTTATACAGAGTGATGAAACTTTGAGGAAAATTCCGGGAACTGCAAAAGATTCTTCACATTCACAAATGCAAGAAATTCACTAGAGATTTCATAGTTCATAAAAATAATTGGAGTCACTTTGAAAAATTTGAGGTTTGACTTGAGTAAAAAGCTCTCTTTGCTAGCCGGGCTCATTTATTTTTCCTAGTCATCATTTTAAACATTCTAAAGTGTTTTATATAAACAACTATAATATTAAAAGATTGAATTATAAGATTGATGTATAAATTCCGTAAACTTTCTTTAACTTTCTTATAGAGAGATTTTAATTTACTCCGATTTATAAATTTGCAAAAATTAAAAATTTTCACTCGTATGAATAAACTTTATTTCGGAAACTTCTTCAGCTCTTTATCGCCAACAGGTATAATATGTATATTTCCCCATATTCCATACAAGTTTTACCTTTTCTCTGAAAATGAACTGTGATGGACTATTTCCAACTGAAACTCACAATGTATTAACTTTTGTGAAAAAGCACAAGAGAGTTTAAAAAGTTTAATAGGAAGCTCTGAGAAAATGAATTGCAGAACTTTAATTCGAATTTCTGTTAAATTTCAACTTGTGCTGATTAAAGAGCAGCAAAAATCAATCTAGAGCCGGAAGTCTCAGTAAAAGATATGGGTATTTTCATTTGTATTCTGACGAGAGCTCATAAAGTTTCCATCTTCCTCGGGTAGTTCGGCCTACTTTCAGTGGCAAACTTTCTTATTGCGAGTGAGAAGATTGAATGAGACACTGAATGGTATATGAAATGTTACTTTGCAGACGGAGGCCTTCTGCTCAACGTACAACATTGATATCTTCGTGGTGGTGTACTCTGTGGTGGACAGGAAGACCTTCAAGGCAGCCGAGAAGGTATTACACTATCTGAGGGACAATGAGATGCTTCTCACGCGCGGAGCCATTCTCGTGGGCAACAAGACGGATCTGGAGAGACACAGGGAGGTGCCCACGCAAGGCGGTCGACGCCTGGCCAAGGATGTCAGCTGCAAGTTCATTGAAACGTCCAGTGGCCTGGATCACAATGTGGATGAACTGCTGGTGGGCATCGTGGCGCAGGTAAAACTCAATCCACAGCGGTTGTGTAATCTGACTGAGGAGCAGAAGCAGGGACTAAGGATGACCGGAGGAGGTCCAGGAGGAGGATCAGCAGCACTGGCTAGAGCGAGAGAAGAGGAAGCAGAGGCTAAAAAACTCACCCGAAAGCGTCAAGGAGCTCATTCAACTGGACCACTAAATGCGATGGATCTCCACACGCTGAAGAACTCCTTCGAGAACAAAGAGAATATACCCAGGAGGACCAGAAACCGACAGCGACAGACACCACAAAAGAGTGGCCTCAATGAGGAGGATGAAGACAACAAGTCCACCAGCTCAAGTGTCTCCGCCTCGTCCAGCTCTTCATCGCTGGCAGAGAATGAGATGAATCTCTTATCACACGGATCTACGAGCTGCTCATCGGGAACCCCGACAAAAAATCCAGCCAATTCCTATGAGACCTCAAAGTCTGGGAAAAAGAAAAACTTGGCGGCCGAGAAGGCCGTCGCCAGATTTTCCAACCGCACAAAACTCTTCCTAACGTCTTTCCTAAAATTCAAGAAGAACCTCCGTGTGAAACGGAGAAATTCCAACAGCTGTAGCGACTTATTTGTTATTTAAGTTAGAGATGATGTTAAGCTGTGGAGGTTTAAAGCGATAGATTTCGAATTGAGACATAGGAGTGAATAAAAATTTTTCAATATAATAGATAGTATTTCGAAGACGGTTTCAAAATTTTGAGAAAAAAATCAGTAGATGACTGCAATATTTTTGTAAAATCGCAAAAACTTTTTTTCGGGTTTTTAAATATATAAAATTGGACAGCATGAGAACAATAAAATTATTTTAATAAATATAATACCATGCTGCATCTTATATCCACAGTTTACATCTCTCTAGTTTTGCAAAAGCATAAAAGTCAAAAGAACCAATACTGCATCTAGAAAAATCCCACCAAATGCAAAGGAAACAAATTATATATTGAATGCATTTTCCTAACCATAAATTGATGGTTTCATTGCAAATAAATATTGCCCCTCCACTCGTTTTACCCTCCCACCCAAGAAATATGACCAAACTTAAAGCAAAAAAAAATCAATTGCAATCAAAATGAGAAATTTATAATCAAAGTATCATAATTGTATTTGATTTAATCAAAAAATTGAAGAGGTGACTGTAAAGTTTCTCATGTTTTACCCTCTTCTTAAAGTTTCAATATTAAAAAAAGACATGTAATATCTACTGCAAAGACTTTTCTTCTGTGTAAATATCGAAGGTGAACTTATTGATAAATAAAGAATAATAAGAAGTGAAAGATGATATTTACAAATGTATCTTCTGGGATTCCTGTGGAATTTTCTGTTGAGAGGTATCGCGAGAAAACTTCCTCTTGATGTCTTGAATTAATTAATATCGCATCCCTATCCTTTTTTTCCTCCTTCGCAGAAAACTTTCCATCTCGCCTGGCTCACAAAAGAAATCACAAAACTTTTTCATATATAATCTCTTCATCAACGGCCGGGGGTGTACAGAAGTGCGCAGAATTAGGGGAGGCGCATTGAAATCATGTCCTTAATAATTTATCGGCTCTCTTTCGATACGATAGACGCGGAAATGATGAGTGGATTTAAAGGGAAACACCAAAGAATTACTGAGAGAAAGCATCACTCATTGGGGCGTAATCTCAATGGTGGTTTTCATCAAACAAAGACCATAGCTCTTTGATTGAACATTAAAAATTCACGGACAAAACAAAAAGAGAGAAAGGGATTTCCCTTAATAATCCATCAATCACGCAAGAGTCGTTTTGGAACAGATGATTATAGATCGATTTATAAAATATTGCTTATCTTAAGAAATGTCACTTTTTCTGCTTGAATTTGCAGAAATAAGGAGGATGTCTCCATGAGGAGCATGAAGCTTTTGTCATGCTAAAATTAAATTTTAATTAAACTAATGAGTATTTCAGCAGTTCTTAAAGTAAAATTTATAACAAACTGGATAAAAGATTACTCTATTAACCCCATTTTTTCTTATGGAACAAGCCTCTCATTCTTACCTAATTAATTTACCTCCTTTAAATTAATTTTAAAATTAAGTAATGATTATTTCATTTTGTCTTCTAGATTTAATTAGTTTTTCACTCGATTCTGATACAGATTAAATTAAATCAATTTGGACTATATATATCCTCAATATCGAGGACAGATGAAATTAATGTTTGACGAGTAATTGTGAATGAAATTCCTTATAAAAACTGTTTTTTTTTTTGCCAATTTCATCTTTTCCTAATTTAATGGCTGCAATAATTAATTATAAAAATATCTTCAAATAATTTCCCACAATTAATATTAATTGTTCTGCGTTTTGTTCCAGAAAAAAAGGAAAATTTCAAAGAACAGTTGTTGGAAGTCGTCTGTAACCAATTACTTAACGAAATTGTACGTGATACGGGCAAAACATACATGTTAGGATGAAGACAATGAAATTAAAGCTGAGACATCACGAGGTGCGAGAATGTAACCTATTGTGGATAACAGCTTCCCTTGTACAAATTCCAGTTGAGATTCGACGCAAATCATCTCAGACTCCCAAGACAATGCCTGAGAGTCGTAACCTTGGCAGGGGGTGTGGGTGGCAAACACCCCTTAGAGGGCAATTAATCCTACGACAGGGAAAAGCTCCTCGAGTGCAAATTGTTCCACGACAGCTCTCTCGTAGCCACTTAAAGATGTATTACTATTGAAAGTGGTCGCGAAATTGATGTAGATTGCACGAAATTGCTGAATAATTGAGTGGGGAATCTCTTTTACATGTGTTCATCAATTTATCAGAAGGTCGCTCTGGGCCAGAGAGATCACAATTCAAACACAATCGAGAGCTTGCGACAGACAAAATCTCGCCTTTCAGTCTCACTTCTGATTGTGAATATCTTGGACGTATTTTTAAGGCACACTCAAGTGAGGGAGGGATTATTAGGAAAATGCTTCAGTGGCTAATTATCCTGACCGTATTGGTCACTTATCTCTATCTCAAGTGGCACCTAAGTTTCTTTATGCGCCGCGGAATAGTTGGACCCCAACCACTGCCCTTCGTGGGCAACCTGTGGAATTATGTAAGCATGAAGAAGCACTTTGGCGAGGTCTACGATGATATGTATTTGTGAGTAATCCCTAGGTAACATTTTTTATTCATTTTGCTCAAAATTGAATTCACATTTCACATAAAATTAATGCACCAATGACGCTTTAATGTTCATTCTCTCATAAAATTTACTCAATAAAATATTTATTGAGGCGTTGCATATTAAAATGTATTTGAACAGCTTTTGAATCATCATTTATGGAGTGCAAGTCAAAATTAATGAAATGATAAAGTGCTATAAATTGATAATTCAATTTATGAACACCATGTAAAATTGATTTTTTAAATGATTCAAAGTGTATTCATTAATTCGCGTTTTAGAGCCTATCCAAAAGCCAATTACGTGGGATTCTTCAAGATGTCTCAACCAGCAGTTCTTATCAGGGATTTGGATATCGTCAAGAATGTCTTGGCTGGAGATTTTTCATCATTTCACTCCAATGACTTCTATGTAGACGACAAATTAGATCCATTAGCAAAGAACAATGTTTTTATCGCAACAGGGGATCGATGGAAGATGATCCGAAGTCAAGTTTCACCCCTATTTACATATCCCAAAATTAAAACTCTCTACCCGATCATCGAAGTGGTTAGACAATCATTAGTCAAGTACATCGAAAGTGGTCCAGAATCCAAAAATTCAGGGGGAATAGAAGCTAAATGTGTAAGATTCTATTGATTCAGGGTATAGAAATATGTATCAACTTTATTTTCCTTTTTTTAAAGCTAGGGGAAAGATTTACCACAGATGTGGTGGCTTCTTGTGCATTTGGCGTCGAAGGACAGGCCTTTACGGATCCAAATTCTGATTTCAAACGTATGGCAACGAGTATCTTTGCACCGAATTCTGGAAACATGATTAAAGCTTTTACGTCACTCTTCTTCCCACAATTGGCCACAATATTCAGCGTGAGTTTCATCTCAAAGGATTTGGACCTTTGGTTACGATCTATTATAAACCAAATCATCAAAAGAAGGGAGGATATTGGTGAACGTCGAGAAGACTTCCTGCAAACTTTCATCGATATGCGGAAAAAGGATACGCAAAATAGTGAAAAAATTCTAATTTATAGATAAATTTTAATTTTCCTAAATCATATCCTTAATTCCAGTTCTTGATGAGGATCTAATCGTTGGGCAAGCCTTGACCTTCATCACGGACGGTATTGAGACCTCGAGTACCCTTTTATGTTTCGCTTTGTATGAACTCTCCCGACATCCGGAAATCACAAGGAGGGCTCAGGAGGAGATTGATGAGGTTTACGAGCGACATGGCGGTAAAATGACTGAGGAAGGAATTATGGAGCTGCAGTATCTGGAACAAGTTCTATTCGAAGCTTTACGACTTCATTCAGCAGTTTTCAGCTTGGCTAAAATAGCGACCAAAGACTACACCTTCCCGCCACAATTTCCGGACTCCACTCAACGACTCACCATCCCCAAGGGTACAACAGTTATCGTACCAGTTAATGCTATCCACCACGATGCCACATATTACCCGGATCCCTATTCCTTCGATCCCAGTCGCTTTTGTGAAGGCGAAAGGAAGGAACGCAACAAATACTCCTTCCTGGGCTTCGGTGAAGGACCTCGCATTTGCTTGGGGCAGAAATTTGGCCTATTTCAGACCAAATCCGCCCTATCGGCCATCCTGCGACACTTTAACATCTCTCTGTCCCCAAAGTCTATCGTGCCGCCACCAGTATCCAACAAGAGTTTCCTGCTCGCGTGCGAGGAAGGAATTTGGATAAAATATGAGAAAAGGAATGCCTGAAATTCCCTTCGGGGCTTAAATAGTTTATCTCAGGGAGATATGTCGTGTCCTCGACAAATGATAAAATGCCAAATGCCAATTTATTAAAACTAATTGTTGTCATTCCAACTTGATCTTTTCTTTGAGTGGAAAAAGTGGTAATTAACACGCAAAAAGTTGAACGACCGTCATGTTAAACGGACATTTGTTCCTAAACGATGTCCCTCTTTCATATCCTGATAGTCCTGACAAGAGAATTTTCCAATAAATTTCCCTTCCTATCGACACACATCAATCAACCTCCGGATAAGTTTAACTTTCCCGAGAAAATTGTGTCACAATGTGACGAAGGAGACACAAGATGGAGAAATTATTGTTTTTCATGAATTACTGATAAGAGTAAAAAAAAAGAATTGTGATTACTTGGGAGAAGCGCAAATCATTGTGCCTTATATAATACTTTGTATTACAGATTACTCAGAGCAATATATTATTTCGCAAATGCTCGTTTAAAGCTCATTGAACCGAATAATTACATGGAAATCATTTTACGCATTTTTGTTGTTGTTTAAATGATATTGCAAAGTTTATATTTCTACAAAGCTCATTAGGTACATATCAGTTACACTCAAAAAATCCAATCGATATTTTCAATTAATTAAAACTATATCAGTATTTACGTATACGAAAAAAACAAACTTAACTTCCTGATAAGAGTGAAGAGGTCAGAGAAGTGGTTCAATTGATATAAGAGAAGTGATTGACAAAATTAGAAAACATAATAAATTTTGCAATATTGCATGACATTGCATGAACAATTTATCAATTCTGTTAGTGTATAGGGTCACAAGACTTACGATGAATAATTCCAAACAATTACTTTATTCAAAATGAAATAAGTCTCGAATTTCATGTCATCATTTATAGACTACCTCTCCTATCTCCAATGCATCAGACATTATTGAGTAACATGCAACAAACATTGAGAATCTGGATGCTCTACAAGCCAAGTTCACAATTATTATGTGTGTATTGCCAAAGTGTGGTTCTGCATGGAATCTCTATCCCACATTCATCTCCCAAAATTCTTGCTTGATGAGTTCAAACCCAATCCAATTTGCATAAATATGTAGGAATGGACATATTGGTCATTTGTTGCGGTCGAGAAATGGTAAATATTTTCATTTTTGTCGTCATACACTTGATATATAACAACACGAGCAAGCGAGCAATGAGTTTACATAAATTGAAGATAAAGTGATACACAAGGTCTTTCTTCAATCAGTATTTGGACGACTTTTCAGTGGATCAGACGTACTTTTTTAGCGGCCTTTTGCCCCTGAAAAATTCTGATTAAGGAAGAGAACAAGTTTCAGACACTCAAAGTGATAACCTTGAACTTAAAGATCAGAAAAAATCTTTTTTTAGTTCTATCAGCTAAAACAGTGATTAAAAGTTCAGTTTCAATTTAACTTTCGTGAGAATCAGACGCATTTCTCTAAGAGAAATAAAAAGAAAAGTGCAAGCAAAATGCTTCAGTGGCTCATCATTTTGACCATTCTGGTCATTTATCTTTACTTCAAATGGCACCTAAGCTTCTTTGTGCGCCGCGGAATCACCGGACCTAGGCCCTTGCCCTTGATCGGTAATATGTGGAATTATGTAACCATGAAGAAACACTTTGGAGATGTTTATGAGGATATCTATCGGTGAGAAAGTGATCTTTTTTTTTGATAATTTTCATCTACCATTTTTAGGTAATTTCCTTTTCGCTTTTCTAGATCTAATCCAAAAGCAAAATATGTAGGGATCTACAAAATGCACAGTCCAACAGTTCTTGTGAGAGATTTGGACGTTGTCAAGGATGTCTTGGCGGGAGATTTCTCCTCATTCCATGACAACGATTTTAAGCTAGATCCAAAGCTGGATCCTCTATCCCTTGTTAATCCT
>CAKKOB020000967.1:8119-30809 GCA_918844115.2 Phlebotomus perniciosus | reverse complement strand
CAGATCGATTGACGTTTTAACACTTTTTGTCAACAAATACAACTGCGCCATTTGACATAAATATCTGAAAATGGAAATTTCCATGCAAATTTGTCTTGATCGAAACCTCCCCGCATGTAGTTTAGATACTCAAATCACCATAGATAAATTTATTTCACTTTTCTCATTAAAATAATTATATATATGCGATTTGCTTTAGAAAGCATATAACTAACATAAAAAATGCAAAATCATGAACATATTCGACTAGAATCGAATAAATAGAAGAAAACTGAAATCTTCAAAGGTAGCTTTTTTAGTCGATTTTTGAAAAATGCTTTTAATATCTATAAACTAAGAATAGCAGGTCAACAATTCTTTTAGGAAGCAAGCATCTTTATGCCACCTTTCAATTCATAGCAATTTAGTCCAGGTCATTTCTAAGGGTAAAAATAAAACGCCTTGATCGAATCTGCCCCTGATCGAATCCTCCCCGCTCTCTCCTATTGTTTTTTTTTGCCTTTATGAGCTCTTTCATCAACATTTTGGAAAATTCAATAATTGTAGGTATTTTTTTAGCGAAAAATCATGAAAATTGCATTAAATGTTTGTCTCTTTATGGAAAAATTCATGGAAGAACGGAAAATGCCCCTCGATTGAATCAGATACTTAAAAGCTCCTAAACTGAACAGCATTATGACTCTTTCTATTTAATTTTTCCGGGAATATCTCTTTAGTAATTCTTCCGTAAGTATAAATATAGAAATATGATTTCACTGGAAAATATGATTTTGTAATTTAATTCTTAATAATATACGTCAGTCGAGCACCACAAGTTCTTACCTAATTAATTACTTTCACACGGCATAAAGCATTTCCGGTGTATTATATACAAAATAACTATAGGTATAATGAAAATACTCCATTGATCAAGATTGAATGTTCGGAAGAGTTTCAAGTTATAATCCTCTTCTTCCTCTTAAATAATCCAGAAACTTCAATTAACTGGATGGCATGAGAGATATTTAGCGGATTTTTCACCAGTATGTCGAAAGTGTCAAAGTGAATAAGAGTCAATTAGTGTGTGTAATAGTGTGGAAAATGTGTTGTGAGAGCTTTTAATTACAGTAAAAGTCTATGTTGAAGTAAATAACTTCTCCTGCAAAACCATAACACATCAATTTAATTAGTGGTTTTCGGGGGGAGCAAATCCCAATTTGGCCCTAATGGCTCCCCTTCACAGGGAAAACTTTTCATTTCCCTGTCCGACAGAGCAATCAGAATTGATTTAAATTTCTCAATAGTCTTATAGAGATGCTTCTGAAACAAATCCGGGAGTTTGTCACATAAGATAAACTTTCATAATTGAAAGTAAGTCTTAATTGGTTGCAGGACGATAGACCTCTCTGACTCCTCTGAAGGTTTATTGAATTGATAAAGTCTCCCAAACATTTGAGGGAATTGAGCATTGGAATTCACTGTATGACTTTATCTGTAAATATTCATCAATTTGTTGGGAACGGGACTCACACTTTGGTGTCACCATCAATCTCGGGTTACCAGCAGAGGCCAACGAAGAAGTGGGTATAAGAAAGAAGAAACGAAAATCTCCATCGGCAACAAGACAAGTTAAATTGAACACGCAGAGGAAAATTATGAGTGTTGCCTAGTCAAAATGATGGTGATAAATGAGACAATGCTTGAGACGTTAATTTCTATCTCTTTTTCCTTATACATAGCACTCCAATCTTAGGGGGGAGTTTAGGAGGGGAAATTTATAGAGATCAATTGCTGCCGATGACGTGCCTGGAAAGCTCTCTGGAAAATAGCCCATAGAAATTTTCCTCGCCATTGTTCGAGGGAGTTAATTGACTTTCAAGTGAATCTTGTATTCTAGTGAATTCTAGTAAAATTTACCATATAGGGTAAAGTCTTGACTTATAAAACATCAGTGCCTGTGGAACGGTCTAATAAAATTGTGAAATTTTTAAATTTTTGGCTTTTGTATAACTTTAAATTAGCTATTTTTTATTTTATGATAAATTAAAATCAAGGGGAAGATAATATATAGTTAAAAAGACGTACACCACTTCCAGCACTTCCACATTTTGTTGAAAAGATCCCCATAGCTCCAATTCGAGAGCTTTGAAGAGCTTTCATCCCATTAATTTTAATTCCTAAGGACTTCGAAAGCTTTTTAAGAAAACTAGAGCTTTCTAAGAAAGCTTTCTAAGTAAGTTATCTAATGTCTATGTGAGCTTAAAAAAAGAAGAAAGCTTTCCAAAGAAAGCTCTCCAAATAAAGCTTTAAAAAGAAAGCTCCCCAAAGAAAGCTCTCCAAAGAAAGCTTTAAAAAGAAAGCTCCCGAAAGAAAGCTCTCCAAAGAAAGCTTTCCAAAGAAAGCTCTCCAAAGAAAGTTCTCTAAAGAAAGCTCTTCAAAGAAAGCTTTTCAAAGAAAGCTCTCCACAGAAAGCTCTCCAAAGAAAGCTTTAAAAAGAAAGCTCCCCAAAGAAAGCTCTCCAAAGAGAGCTTTAAAAAGAAAGCTCCCCAAAGAAAGCTCTCCAAAGAAAGCTCTCCAAAGAAAGCTCTCCAAAGAAAGCTCTCCACAGAAAGCTCTCCAAAGAAAGCTTTCCAAAGAAAGCTCTCCAAAGAAAGCTCTCCACAGAAAGCTCTCCAAAGAAAGCTTTCCAAAGAAAACTTTCCGTGAAAGCTAGGGCTTTCTGAGAAAGCTTTCAAGAACTTTCTATCTATGTGTGCATCTAAAAAAGCTTTCTAAGAAAGCTTACAAAGAAAACTTTCCAACGAAGGCTTTACATCCAATCTTTCTAAGAAAGGTTTCTAAAACTTTCTAAGAAAAGTTTTCCAAAGCCTTCTAAAAAGCTTTCTAAGTTCTAAAAAATGTAAAAGTCTTAAGCGTCTCTAAAAGTCTTAATCGTTCCATAAGTCAAGTCTCAACTCTACTGGCGGGAAATATTTTCATTCACCAGAAGGCAAATGGTTGATTCAAATGAGACCAAATGCTGGTGTTTGTGATGAGTTTCAAGTGTCAGTTTTGGGGACATTGGCGACAAATCCTCCTTTTACCATTTTCAATCAGATAACATGGAAATGAAAGAGTGTCAGGTTGTCTGTGTAACCCCTTTGTAGCTCTTTGAGATCAAAATAGATGATTCTGTCACAAACAGAAATAATTATGGATGATTTTTGATAAATGGACAATGTTTTAACATATGCAGTGCCTGCTCTGCGGGCTTAAGGAATTCCTCCTGTTGAATGTTACTTCGATGGTGGCTTAAGCGAGTTAACAAAATAGAATTTGAGGAAAATACAAGATATATTCCTACCACTAATTATCTCCCATGAAAAGAACCTAAAGATGATGGATGTAAATGCGATGGTGGGGAGCAAAACGGCTAGCAATGTGTTTCATTTTGAATGACTTTTTCCTCAGGAGGACACAGTGTTGAAAGAAAGGAAAACCATCTGCCTGGGAATGGGTGGGTTTTCATTGAGGAATATGCAGCATCTCTGGAAGATGTCTTGGCAGAAACATCGTGACGACGCGACAATCGATGGGACTTGGCGAAATATTTATCACTTCCACGTAATTCCAGTCACGTATCAGGCATTCACACCATATGGCTGTGCCATGCCGTCCAAGGAGTGACAGAGATACACCCAGAAAACTTCTACCATGACATCAAGTTTGTCTCTTTGGACGGTGAGAAAAATTGGATGGATGTCTCTCGTCCTAGACCTTCCTCCACCAGGATTCTGTTCGCCACCGGAAAATGCTTTCATCATTCCACGTCTCGAGGAAAAATCCATACCCAGAAAGGAATTTATGTCTCCTGATCACTTCCTCTCTTTGTTTCTCTGTTAAAATACTGAGAGGAAAATCAGGAAGAAGAATGCCTGCAGTATTATCAATGGGAAATACTAGCGAATGTAATAGAATTTGATTTTGTTATTATCTGAACAAAGAAAACCAATTTTTTATATGTTATAAAAATTGCCAATTTAAGGCAAATTTAAAGAAGAATATTCATTTTTTGTATATAAAATGGCTTTTTAGCGGAAAACCTTAAATTTATCATTAAAACGAATAAAACTCGGATTCTTTTACTTCTTATAAGAATATCCCAAATTAATTTCCCAAAAAATCAAAAAAAAATACAGAAAATTATTTTCAGATGAATCCGGAGTTTTTTCAGTGCTCAAAAGCTTCTGAATTAAACTGATCATCATTTTCCTTTTTAAGCTCTAAACAATTTGCTAAAACATAGGTGAGATATTATGGTCAAAAAGACGTAGGCACTACTTCCAGCACTTCAATATTTTGTAGAAAAGCTCCCAAAGCTTCAATTTGGAAGCTTTCAAGAGCTTTTACCCTATAAATTTTTTCTATACTAACGCCTTCTAAAAAGCTTTAAGAAGATCTGCAAAAGCTCTTCGATTTTTTGAAAGGTTAGCGAAAAAATCAAAATCTCTAAAAATATTCGAAAGCTTCTCAAATTTTTGTAGCGCCAAAAAGAGGGGGCTATAAAACAATCAATATTAATATTACAATTAGGGACTGGGGTGGCTAAGCATTGGCGGAGCCAATACCGGGGCGTACTTGATCCACGAACCCCACCTTGTACTAGTCCCCATTGCTGTGTAAGAGTACACAACACGTGTGATCGCGACGAGCTCTCGCAGTAGACTGACTCGACTGACCGATGGCCTTGTCTTTGTCTGTGTATTCGTACAAGGATCGAAATGGATCAAGCGGACGCATGCCTGTGTGTGTGGTGAAATCACCACAATAGAAAGGGATGCCAAGAGCGGGTCGATTTTCAGCTTAGCTTGGCGGGAATGCTCCACATTTTCCAGATTTTTTAATTCTCATACATTCCTGTAGAGCTTTACAGCAATTTTAGAAAGCTTTTAGCTAATCAAGCTTACATTTTTCAAAGTATAGGAATTTCCTTAAAAGCTCCTGAAAGTTTTCAAAAGCTCCTAGAAAATTCTAAGGCTCAAGAAAACTTTCCAAAGCTCTTCTTTGAAAGCTTTCAAAATTACTCGAAATATCTTAGCACTCCAATTCCACTTCCAAAAGCTTTCGAGCACTTCTGTACATAATATCTCCCCCTTGAAATAACATATCTTAAAACTTCTCAATCGTCAACTTTTCCGGCTCTACCTTATTTATTTTGTTCTAAAATATCTTAAACTGTTCGGTAACCTATTCTATATTAAAATCATAAAACCAAGGTGACATCAGTTAATTAAAATCAAAATCAATTCAGGAACTAATTTGTGATAAGGAATCACAACTAAAAACGAGATACACGAGTTTCCAAGTGTCTCTGATAAATGATAAATATAATATTAGAAGAATATTATCATTTTCGCAGTATAATTTTTTATCTCTATGACAAACCAATAAAATTGAATCCTGTTGCCAAAAAAGTCATTCGAAAGCTTTCAGAAAATATCTAATATCATTGAACTTAGAAAATCCAACAGTTTCATTTGAATTCTTCTCCTCCATTCGTCGCTAGGTGTTGCCTCAAATCTCAGGTGAATCTAACAGTTCACCTGTAAATTTCTTCTTTAAGCCGCAAGGTAGACAATAAAAATACCTCTCGTGGTGTTCAAAGAATAAAAAAATCACAACAAAAATCCACTTAAGAAGCGAAGATTAAACACAAACAAACCGGCTCGTGTGGAGTGCAAAAACCCCTTTTCTCTCGCGATAATCATTTGAAATCATGAAATCAATCATCCATCCAGCTTAATAATAAAAAAAACCTTTTTCACAGTACAAAAAATCTTTTATTAAATTCTTATACTCTATTTATTGTCTCACAGGGACGTGTTATTTGCAAGATTATTTTGCATTATCGCATTAGTTAATAAAAACCAGTAATTACCAAAGAATAGAAGAAAAACTTTTATTATAAATTCTAATTCCTCATTTGCCAATGCTTCTTGCAATTCGTAACTTTTAGCCTTATCATTATTCTCAATTAGTTTAGTCAGCTAGAATAGAGATCTCTTTCCTCTCGAAAAGACTAAAGAGTGGGTCCTTGAGATTCAAAATGGACAGGAGTTTCCATATCAGCAAACCAGCAAGAATAACTTTTGCAGTAATATCCAGCACGTACAAGCTAAAAGGGATTAAAAAATGGATTTAAAATCAAGTTTTGATAATGGAAATTTCGCGATATTTACGCTTTCAACTGCATTCTGGCCTTTGGGAGAGTCGTGAGTGGTTCCTTAAGACAATATTGCCTTCCACCCAGGATGACTTTCTTTAGATACTCCATATTATCCACAGAATCCATATCCATCGTAAATGTTTTCTCATCTGATGAGTTCAACTTGTCCGTGAGGTGTTTAAAATTTTCCGATCGAAAATCCCATTTCCTCGTGGTGAAAAATTGCAAAACTTCGAGACCATCTGAGATGCGAGTCTGAACTCTCACCATACTACAAGAAAGAGTTATTATTGATTAACATCTTCTTGATTGATGAGGATATCTCAAGGACGCCTTGGCAGTTAATTTGAGCGACAAACTTGCAACAAAATTACAGACTGAAAAGCTTGTTTATGCAATTAAAAAGCGTTCTGCTCTGAGACATAGCTAATGTCTTGGAAAGCTTCATGTTTCACCCGGAAAATCTCTTTGGATTTTCCATTGTGTTTCTTTGAGATGATTTGGAGCAATAAAGATAAATTGAAAATGCAGTTTAGAAGTCAGTTAAACCTGTTATTGTTGTTCCAGATTAGATTATGCACCAGGAAATGTGCAAATTTCTTGTATTTCCCCATTGATTTACATACAAAATATGTTGTTTTGTTTTACCCACAAAGCAGTCATCAATTTATAATAATGTCTATGTCTCAACAAATCAAAAATAATTTTTTTTCACATCCATAAAGCCGAATTGAGGTTTTTAATCCGACTAGCTTGAGAAAAATCTCCAAACTTGTCACTTTCCGGTTGATGTAACATTTTACTTGAGATCAAAAATTAAAAACATGAATTAATCAATCAAATTATTGCAAAATCAACAGAAAACAGAGATAAAAAAATCTCTAAATCTAAAGAAAAATTTTAGTCACATTATGCAAATCATAAATATGACACAAATTTCATTACATTGAACGACAAGAAATGTTAGATATTATGTCCGTGACACTTTTTTTCCTCTCATTGTCGCGATTATTGAAAGATCTTGCACCACAGAGGCACAAAGCGAAAAGAAACAATATTTAAAAAGAGAGGAGAAAAAACATCTTGGACACAGAGTGTTTGAAAAGAATTAGTTTCACGTTACATGAAACGCACAATCTCTTTCTTCGCTCCGAATTTCAATGTATTTCAGCAATAAGGAGATGTTATAGTCAGTCGTGGTGTACCTACTCTTAAACGGAAGTTCACGATCATCTTTGGAAGTGGAAGTGCTAATAAATTAAGTTATTTCTTAAGCATTCAATAAATTTTCAGAACATTTCAAGAGCTTTTCAAAAATTTTGAAAGCTTTCGTAAGCTTCAACCATTCATCTATAGAGAACTTCTTGAACTTGTGAAGCTTTCAAGAAAAATCCGGAAAGCTCTTTGAAATTACAAGCTTTTCAATTAGCTGAAATTCGGAAACAATAAAAATCAGGAAAATTGTAAGATATTTTGATAAATTTTATGAAATTTCGAACTTCTTGAAGATAGTTTTAAGCTCTAAAGTTTTTGGGGAAATTTCCAAAGCATTTTTTTTTATTTCTAGAAATTTTGTTCTCGTCAGATATTTCTTTGGCTCTTGAAAGCTTCTTTTCCAAACTCTTTAATTAGCTTTCGTTCAAAGCTCCTTAATGCTGCTTTACAAAGGTCTTTTAAAGCTCTTTAAATCTTCCCTTCAAAACTCCTTTAAGCTTCATTCAAAGCTCTTTTAAGCTTCCTTCCAAAGCTCTTTAAACTTAACTTTTTTAGGTCTCCTTCAAAGCTTCCTTTCAAAGCTCTTTAAAGTTTTCTTTCTAAGCTCTCTTGCACTTTCTTTCAAAGCTCTTTAAAGCTTTCTTTTATAATAAAACTTTTTAACGCTTCATTTTAAAGCTCTATTAAGCCTTCTTTTTAAGCTCTTTACAGCTTCATTTTAAAGCTCTACAAACACTTTCGAAGTGCCGGAATTATTAAGGAATTTTCATACAAAATGTAAAAATGATGGAAGTGTTGTACACCTCTTTAACCCTAATATCTCCCCCTTGTGTTTCAGTGTAATAAATAGCAGGTGAAGTGAGGTTAAAATTTAAATACTTACAATCTTTTCTGTCCAAACAGGAACATGAGGAAATCAATGAAATACGCGGGTATCCAGTGGAAGAAGAGCACAGACAAAGTATGGACAATCTTGTTGGTGGTTATTGTGCCATTTGGATACCAAACGCCCGCCTCAAATGGATATTTGTAGGCCACATCCTTGCCTTTCTCCAGAACTTCACCCCAAGTGAGTTTCTTTCCCTCAGAGCAAGTGATATTGTAAACGGGAATATCCTTTGACCTATAAGAGAAGACAATTGATAAAAGAAATTTAAAAAAAATGCAAAACAGAATTTTGTTATTATAGCTGTCTTTACGTTTCTGCACTTGATAAGCTCTCAAAAATTTTAATCGCATAAGAATATTTGATCAATATTCAAAAAATTATTGAAAAATTTAAAAAATGTTTTACAGACCTGTAGAATAGTATTCCATATTTAAGCTTTTGAAATACTGTTTAAAATCTTTTAAAAACTCTGATCTAACACCAAGAACCCAGATAATTTCGGGTTTTCTTCATTTTTTTTTTGAATTTTGAGAAATTTTTGATGAATTACTAAAGGTCGGATAGGAATCAATTCAAAAATTGATTAAAATTTTCTTAGATGTTTAAAAAAATAAATAAAAATATCAAAACTAAAAATTTTAGATACTAAATATAATAATTTCAAAATTCTTTTATTTTTTGGGTTTTTCTATTAAAATCTTTTTTAATTATATAGGTATGTTAAAAGATAATGATTTAAAAAAATCACTAATTTCTAATAGAAATTTTTGTAAAATTCTCCGAGATAAACCCTTGAAAACTTTCCAAAACCCACAGAAACAAACAAAATGTTAATCCAAAAGTCCTTCGTGTCATTGAAATAAGAAATGAATTACCCCTAAAATTATTTTTTACATACTTGGTAGCGGACTGTCCCTCAGTATAAGCAATTGTGATGAGACCATTGATGGCAATGTCCACGGGAATGACTTCTGCTCGATACTCGCCGTTGCACAGCATGGATCGAATGACACCCTTTGCTCCGCCAACCATGAGACCAATGGGGCCATTAAGACTGTCCACCCAACCCGGAAGAGGTTCCTCATTGGCTGGGATTACTGAGAAATGAGTGAGCAGTAAAATATATATTAGTTTTTCGCGTTTTTCGCATGTTTCTCAACGGAGCGTCAGATTTATCTTCTGGTTTCAAATTAAACTGCACCTCATGCTATTTTGCAATAGTTGTAGAGAAGTTGTTAGATTTAATTTATTAATCAGTGAATAAAGCGAGAGTGATCATTTTTCAGAGGAACCAGTATTTGCATGGAATATGATACTATTAATAATTCAACATAGTCTTCCTGGTGTTAGAAAATTGTAAAATGAGCGTAAAACCGATCAAAACCTTTAATATTCAACAATAACCATTCTCTTTCAATTATCTTCAACTTATACATTTGACTTCAAATGCACTTGGAAGCTCATTCGGCGATTTATGAAGGATTATTATACGGTAAATAGACATTTTGAGTATGGATACAGCGATTTCAAACACCCACTCTCTATCAATTAACACTTTGTATCTTTGCATAGTCTTGTGGTGTTGCAAAGAAAAGTTCAAGCCACCAAATTTGCCACACTATCGACAAACCTGGTAATTTTGAGCCCAAGAAAATATGCAGAAGCAATTAAAATGGCATTTTATAATCTATTCATTAGTTTGGAATAGTTAACTTGTCTTTTATAGGTGTCCAAAGAAATTTGCTATTTTAATCAATTTTCTTCATCTCTTTTAAGTGAGGGAAGAGTGGTTGATTTTTCACCATCTGACTTTGCACAATAACACGATCCAGCATTATTTAAAAACATATTCTTTGCCCGCCAGTTACTCTTAGTATTTGAATGTTGACTTCAAAACTGGGTATATACGGACTCTTAGGCAATCCAGCTTATTTTGTGGGCTCTGGTGTAATTTTATATTAAACGCCATGTGTATGTATGCCTGTGTATACATAAATAAAGGTATCATGCTATATTGCCATTCATAGTAAAAACACGCTACAAGAGCGAATGAGACAAACTGATGTTTTACTATACAAGAAAATTCAATAAATAACACATTCTTTTGCTGCTGCAATTCACTTGTCCCTCTAATTTTCTTGTATTTTCCTCAAAAGAGCACAACCAAGAGTGTAAAGAGAGAAGATCATGGCTTATAAGTGTGGGTTCAATGAATTTCATCGCAAATCGTCTCGATTACCGGGTAAAACAAGATCGTTACCCACCTCAGTGAATTGTACTGTCTGATGGAATTAAAACCGCAAAGAAAGTTGAAATTTTGTAACACTCAGACAGTCTAATGTTTTAGCCGAGTGCTTCAAGCAGCTTTTTTAGCGCTTCTCACACAGCTTTTTTAACTACCACCTGGGTAGTATTATTGTTATTAAAATGATATTAATTTTGTTTCACTACTTGACCAACAATGAAGAAACACTAAACCGCTTTACGGTCCATTCAGAATGGTGTTTCTTAGTTTCGCTGAATCTTCATCATAACTTTTTGTTGCTGCTGGGGATAATTCAATCTCAATTTTTCTTTTACTTTAACTTATCCGTAAATTGGCTGACTATAAACACTGATTTAGAGATGCCAGAAAAAAACACAAATGAAATGATTGAAAGCTTCTGAATGTGAAAATTATTAGACGAACAAGACTTCCTTATTTGCTTCATGGTCAGTTTGTTTTTTGTGTGACTTGTAGAACTCAGAATTGAGTGTCGAGCAAGAGTAATAAATGATTGAATCATGAAGTTTTCTCTAACGACTTACCAGGTTCGTATCCCACAAAACGAATGCACTAAGTCAATTTTAATTCATCGTAAAAGAAATACTAATTTTCAAGTTATACCTACTCCTCTTCAACTTTTCAATAAAAATTAAATGAAAACATAATTATCTTGACGAAATAAAATACTTTATGCAATATCTAAAATACAAGAGCGTATAAATTTTTCAGTTACTTATGTTTTGGCGCTCATGGAAAACAAGAAGCGACAACTTGGAAATAATATATTTTTCGCTGTAGCCTTTCGCACTGTCTTGAGCAAGTTTTCTGCAAATGTTTAACCCATTTATTCATCGGTGGTATCTTCTGTTTATATTCGCGACGGCTCATCGAGATCCGCGAGGTGGTGCAACATATTTTCCATGGTGTCGTTGACTTGCACAACGCATTGAATTTCCTGTTCGGGCCCACAAGAACGGCACTATTTTGCAAAGAAAACGCGTCGTTTGCAAATAAAATGTTGGTGACACCAAATATATATAATATAGCAATACGGAAAAATATTAGCAGTTAGATGCAAGATTGACTTATTGGGCATAACCAGCAGTTGAATAAATAAAGAAGGTGTTGGCATGAGGTTCTTGCACAATTGAAAAGGATTTTCTGCAAAATTTGCAGCGTGTTTGAATATATCACACACCTAATTAGCCAAAACAATCTGTTGAATTTCTTGCACTGTCGTAAATAGAGAGATTTTAATATTTCCTGAAATCCATTGTCTTCACAAATCAACAACAAAAATCCCGATGAAAATGCCAAGAATTCAGCACCTTGGGAAGGTTAATCTCTCGCATTTTGCACGCTATTCTTACTCTAAGCTGTCTATTCCCACTAAAAAGGTAATATTTTGCAATATAAAACATAAAACTCGTGAGAACAAGTTTGAATGGTTTGGAAACACCTAAAACAGTGAAATTGTTAAATGATTGGATTTTAGGCATTTAAGAGAAGAAAAAAGATCCTCTTTTTTGTGTTTAAAAAAAAACCACCGGTCTTACCCAATTAAATATCAGGTTTTCGCAAAATTTAACGACTTAGCACAAAAATAAGTGCAAATAAAACATTAAACCAAACTTTGACGAAAAAACAACTTTACATCTGCATGATACAAGTGGATTTACTTAAGGAGAAAATTTGCATAAAACAGTCAATAGAAAATCCGGCAAAAATATTTGCTAATCGAAAAGATCACCAGTAAAATTCCCGAGTTCACCAAAAATTGCAAAAAAACAACTATTTTTAGTCATTGTCGTGATTAATTAATAAATTCTGGCTTGTAAATTAAAGACCTTATGACCGTGATCGGTTGCAAAGGAACTCCCAATGCAGTTGTTATCTCGCCGATCGCTCTCACGCAGAGTTATTGACTCAAAATGGTAAACACGTGGTCACAATCACTTCACTTCAATCGCTTATTTGAAATTCAGTTTATTATTTGTAAAAATAACTATATTGAAGTGTTATTTGAATAGTTCATCATCACGTGAACTCAAAGGAAGAAGCAACATTTGCCCAAAAAGTCAATCATTTCAACATTCCATATGGTGAGAAGAAAACGTAATTTCTGTGAACTTCTTCAGCAAACTCTCACCAATCAAGTCACAATGAAGTCATTTTATCTCTTACAACTTCGAATCTGTGACACGTGCCATCATTGTATTTACCAAAATGCCACAATTTCATGAAAGAAACATTCAATAAGCACTTCAACTGATCAGAATTGTCAAGGTTTTAGATGAAAGAACAATTTTTAAAGCTTTTTTTAAGTTCACTGAACTCAATGACAAGAGAAAGGAGTTTAATTTTATCGGTAGATCAAAAAAGCTGTTGCTTTTTTAGTACCTACCAACCTTCTTTAGATTTAGGAGTAATAAAATTCGAAGTCGCAACATTAAAATTTTGTGAATTTCAAGTAATTCGAAATGCATTTTGATTACATAATTTTCCAGTTACTCAAATTTATCAAACTTATCTAAAACAAAAATCTCATGAAATTATTTCTAAGAAGGTAATCCACAGCAGCGCAATTAAAAATGTCTTTCGCTAAATTGCTGCATATTGTATTGCTTACAAGATTGCTTAGCAATAAAAAACGAAAATTTAATAATTATAAGCAGATTATGGCTAGTTTGGACACCAAGAAACACTTTTTTTATCCGCTACAGAAAATCCGGATTTTCTTCCAAAAATGGATCAAATTCAGATTACCCAATGTGCTTTCACAATTAGATTTAGACTATCTGAATCCAGATTTCCCCTCTGTTCCCATTATACATATATGTTTATAGTCAGTGAGTATTCTTAACTCAACTCGTGTTCAGTTTTGATTATCTCTTGATAACATTGCCCCAAATTAAACCGTTAAAAGGCATATTAATGCTTTTAATGTATTTTAATTGCGTTAAAAGGCGTTTAATCGCGTTTTAAGGCATTTCATCGCGTTTAATTACGTTAACACGCATTTTAAACCGTTAAAAAGAGTTTTAATATAATTTAATCGCGTTAAAGTGCATTTTAAACCGTTAAAAAGCATTTTAATATAGTTTAATTGCGCTAAAGTGAATTTTTAAAGCGTTAAAAAGCGTTTTAATATGGTTTAATTACGTTAAGGTTCATTTTAAAGCGTTGAAAAGTGTTTTAATGTAGTTTAATTGCGTTAAAACGCATTAAAGCGAGTTAAAAGGCTTTAATTTGCGTTTTAAGGTATTTCATCGTATTTTATTGTGTTAAAACGCATTTCAAAACCTTAAAATGCGTTTTAATATAGTTTAATTGCGTTAAAACGCATTTTAAACCAAAAAAGCATTTAGTTAGTTTATTTGCGTTAAAGTGCATTTTAAAGCGTTAAAAAGCGTTTTAATGAGTTTAATTGCGTTAAAACGCATTTAAAGCGAGTTAAAAGGCTTTAATTCGCGTTTTAAGGTATTTTATCGTGTGTTATTGTGTTAAAGCGCATTTTAAACCGTTAAAAGGCGTTTTAATGCAATTTAATTGTGTTAAAACGCATTTTAAGCCGGTTTAAAGCATTTTAACACAGTTTAATTAACATTTAATACAAATCAGACTAATTTAAGAAAAGTCTAGGATAACTTTTAATCCGGATTATTTTAGAGTGTAAACGTATAGTCTATGATGTCTGTCTAAGAATATTCTGCTTAAAAAATGTTTTTTTTTTACTGGCGCCCGAAGAAAATTTGCTTAAAAAGTGAAAAGCGTGAAGGATAAAATATCAATACCTATATTCTTCTGCTATTATTTAATCTTTGATCTACACAAAAAACAAGTCTGCCGCTAATAAGTATCGCAATTCATTGATTCATTCGACATGTCTAGGCGTAAAAAAAATCTACAAAAAAAACAACAACAAAAACTCACCAATGCTTGGCCGGGCGATGACGAGGGGTAAATTTGGATATTCATTACGGACGAGAATCTCCGCGAGGCGCTTCGAGTAGGTGTACGTGTTGGGATGAGGAGATATGAGATTGGGCGTAATATTGTCCAAAGTCTTCTCATCCATCCACTCAGCACATCTCATCAGATCATGCGGATTGTGAGGGCATTCGTACACTTTCTCATGGAGCACCTCCTTGTCGCAGTAGCAGAATGCCGTCGAGAGGTGAATCAGGACTTTGAGATTGGACATCTTGCGACAGACCTCCAGCACCCTCTTGGTGCCTGTGGTGTTCATGTCGATGGCATCTTTGAGCTTCGCTTCCAGGCGCAGAGTTGCCGCCATGTGAAACACAACGGAGGTGTTCTTCAACACCCTATCAAGGGTATCACCGCTCAGACCAAGTCCATCAAACGTGACATCACCTTGAACGGGTACCAGCTTCTTCAGCACTTCCGGTTTCTCTTCGCGAATCCGCTGAAACATCTAAAAAAAACATGATCCCAAAAAGTCAACTAAAAGAACATCCGGGCGAGAGAAGAATTTCTCAATTCTCTTCATCTTAAACCGAAAAAAAAATCGCAATTTAGCGTCCTTGATTTAATTAGCCGTGGAAGCACTAATTTCAACTTATTTTGTCACAGAGCAAAACACTTGAGAAAAAAAATCGAAAAGAAATTGAAGTTGAATGGCGAAATTTGAGAGTACCTAATGGATTTCACAATCTCAAGTTCCAGTTCAAACGCTGATTTTTTGTGTACGTGGTGATTATCTGTTGAACAGCTTTTGGTAAATTTCATGTAATTCTGAAGACAACATGTTTGAGTATTGATCTAATGAAATTTCGTACAAGCATTATGAGGAGAGCACTAGAAAACAGAGTGGCGATGGCCAAAAAAAGCCCACACATCTGCAAACTTTCAAAATTTTCCCTCACTTCTAATCGATTGAATTGGTTGGCAAATACTGCAGCGTCTCTCCATGTGATCCAAACTCTTCCCTGTCTATTTGGAGAGAGTCACACTTCTTGTATTATAAGTGCGTTACGGACAATTGAAATGGTTAGGAAATGCAAACATTCTGAATTTTTTCCCAACAATAAAATTTCGTTGGTGAATTTCACGTAAAAATCTGGTAGAGAGATTAATTTTACGCATTATGGTGTTGTTACATGAGGTAATAGTTCTGCCAATACATATATTGTTAGAGTTGAATGCTATTTAATCGCATTTTCTAGTGAAAAACTATTTAATTTAATTTTCTTTCGCATTATTGATAAATTTGTGAAAAAAATTTGGGGGAAAATCTCAATAGAAATGCGTTAAATGCTTTTCATTCGAATCAAGAGCTTTTAAGCACAAAAAAGCTCCTATTTCAATTGAAAGGTATCTTCTACTTATCTATTGAGTTTTTCTGGAAAATATAAGAAATTCTTCAGTAAGAAGAAACTGAAAATGAGTGAAAATTTAATGCTCTCCGTGTGACAACACCATTAGAAAAGTAATTTCTTCAACTTACTGGGAGTTTAAACATATCCTCCAAGCGAGATTCAGGAACACGTCCTCGTTTTGGGCGCATCAGAATGAAGATCTCCTTGATTTCAGAACAAGAATACAAAAGCTTCTCCACGAGAACCTTTCCCATAAATCCAGAACCACCCGTTATGAAAATACTCTGCCCCTTGTAAAATTCATTGATTTCTGACTTTGTAGCCACTTTCTTGGAATCCATTTTTTTAAATGCTGTATCACCTGCAGAAATAAAAGACAAATCAACTATAAATTAATCAAAACCTGAAACACCTCAATCAAAGTTCCCAGACAAATGAAAAAAATTGTTTGGCATTCGGGATTGGCAAGAGAATTTCAATGTCACCGTATTCCTCCTCCTCCTCGAAAAATTAGCCCAATGTGTAACACAGATAAATCATTTTCATAGCTGGATATAAAATTTTTAGGATCAGACAAAAAAATGCCCGTCGCGTTAGGCAACTTTCAAAAGAGATGAAATATTAATAATGGACATGAATATTTACCAGACAATAAATGGGACTTCAATGTGTGTGATTTTTTTACGCGCAGTGCTTCACCTCCAATTTTTGCAGACAAAAAAGCATTAGAGGCAAAGGTGATACTGACCGCAAGAAATTTCCATCACATATAATAACATTGATTGTGAATAAGTGTTTATGCAAGTGAAATGAGCCAATAAATCATTTTGGGAAATGAGCTAAAATATGATTTCATCGAATAATCTTCTTCGTAAAGCATTAAAATGCACTTTGTGATGGAGATTTGAGACAAGATTTTTGGCAAACTTTATGGAAATGTTTCAAGATCCTTTATTATTAAAATAAACATCATTTTATGGCATTTACTGAGATAAAAAGTTATGTAAATCAAAGATAAAATCGGATCATAAGAGATTTTACAACACAAGGAAGCTTTTATAATTTCAATGCTAAAAAATATGAAAACAGCATTTTAACTGGTCTCAAATTAAAGGTCCTAGTCAAGTAAATTAATATACAAAAACCTTTCGCTAAAATGAATCCATTAAAGCCATTAAGAAATTTATCTACGAAGGGAATCTGCTATCCCTCAAACTCGTAAATATGGGAATAAAATATGCAATTATTTTTATTTTGCTATAATAGCAAATAAAGACATTCTCTCTTCTTGAAAAAGCAAAGTCATTTCATGGAATTATGAAGCTTTTCCTCTGTCACCGCTTGAGTGATCTTTGCAAGAAGTCACAAGAAGACTTTCTATTTCCCATTGATTTAGAGACGACACACTGCCGGAAAATGACTGTATCATCCATTGTTGTCGCCAAAATAATATTAAATTAATGTAATTTTCTTCAAAGTCGCTTCTTATGCAACGATCATCCAGTGTCTTCGAGGTAGTCATTAAATTCCGGATTCTTGTATCAATTTTCTGATCATTTTTGATTGTTTTTATCTTTTTGCAACCTTTATTTAATTGCACTAAAAACATTTAATGTTCGATCGACATGTTTTTAGCTGAATTTTTCGGACAAACGGACATAAGAGAATGCTGAGTAATTCCGCTAGAAGTTTATTTGACTGAGTTATTAATTTTTTTATGATTTCTCACATCAAGTTCTTCTTTTTTATTATATTCATTTTTATCATGCCAAAGTACAGAAGAAAAACATGCTCAACACTTGAGTTCAAGGTGAATAATCATTTATGTGTGGGTAATTATTACACCATCAATTGGTGTTGGAATTGAGTGAGAAAAAAAGGCAAATAAAAAACACTTTACGGGAAAAATGCATGAAAACTGTCTGGTAATTTTTTGCACTTTCCCACAACACAATTTACTAGTAGGGGAGAGCAGGTCTATTGAAATAGTAAGTTAAGATTTTTATTTAAGACAATTTCACAGAGAGGCAATACATATCATATAGCCATAGGGGATAATCTTGAGAGATTTAAGACAAGTTGATAATTTGTTTGACAGCTCCCCGCCTTGGGGCAGTTCAAACAGGACTGTTTTTCATCATAATTTTTAAATAAATAAATTAATAAATTATAAGTTAAAAAATTTAAACTGTTTTATTTGTAGTTTTTTTTGCTTTTTTTTAATTCAATACCTATATTTATTAAATAAATTACATCACGTGTTTGAATTATTTTTCTTAACTATTATAACTGCCCCGTTCTCCCCTATCATGGTGATTGAATAATTTGCAATTACACTTTGGACAGGATGCTATTCGACTCAAATCACCACGAGTGGAGTACAAAATTTATTTATCCGCAAAAGACTTTATGATCAATGGACAAACCGTGAAATGCATTCGACTTATTCACTTGGTTGTGCATTAAAAGAGGTGCTTGTGAGAGAAAGATTGAATGCAGACACTTGACATTGCTGTTCATCGCGTGAAGTACAAAAGATTAAATGCTCAACAAGTGCTAATTTAATCATCGTTGGGCACCAAACACTTTTTCTTATTGCAAATTGCACTGTAATGACATACAGGGAGTTGCTTATTACTTTATTATGACTCGCAAAAAAGCCATTCGTCATCGATGCAATCGATCTTAACAGCTATTAAATGCCCAAAAATAACAATAAAATTGAAAGGGAAGGGCTTAAGAGTTACAAAGGTTACAAAATGGTATTATTTAAGGGGCGAATGAATAATAGAATTCATGGAGTTTTATAGATAAAAATCTAATTAAAATGTTATTTCGCGAAAAATTCATAACTTTATGCGTAATTCGACTCCAGTAAAGTTTTCTCAAGCAAGGAGAAACTATTGGCAGATTAGATATGAAAAATTTTAAGAAATTTTGTCAATTTTTAATTGAAACAGAGCTAGTTAAATTAATTCAATAAATTAAAGGATTTCTTCCTCCGTTTACAATTTATAAACCTCTCAAGGATTAAACTCTGAGAAATATCTTTTGGTTGATCAAACTATAAAACAGTCACTTTTACAACTTTTTTCCTTTTGATTGATATTTTACATAACTAACGAAATACAAGAGAGAGTTTTATGAGACAGTTACAATAAAATTTTGAAGATTTGCCCTCCTTAATGAGAGCCACACGCGTAAATCTCCCAAAATATTCAAGCACTGGAAGGCGCTCTTTTTTTCAATGAAATACCACCTTTTTTTGTTTACTATATGACTTCTTGTTTCTTTTTGCACAACATGTTGGAAAAATTGTATCGCACACACACACGCCTAATAGTAAAAGTGAAACTCTTTTTGCGGCAAAAAGAGCTAAAGAGGTGCAGAAAAAAGTTAAAAAATTGTAACACACATGCATGATAAATTATCTTTAAGAACACTTAATTCACATTTATACGTTTCATTGAACAATCTTTCGTGTATTGAGCTCTACTTGTGCAATTTCACGTGGAAATTTCTTAAAGGCGGAAAAGCTAACGTTGAAATCAAGGGCAATTTTCAAATCTCGTCTAGACCATTTGGCACAATTCTCAAGCCTCTTTCACCGCAAAAGAAAAACCTTTAAGCTATTCCGCCAAGGAAAACCAACGAAATATTTTGAGGCTGGGCACACAAAAAACCAAATCCGGAGGTTATAATGCACAATTAAAATTACCTTGCAGCGTTTAAGAGATTTGCAGCACAAGAATATATATGCGTCCCCTTGAAATAGCAACTTTGTAAGATCACCAATAAATCTCTAAGAGATATCTGCAATTTTAACACTAACGTCCCAAATCAAGAGCAAGTGTATGGGAGATTGCCTGAGAGATTCTTGCAAAATTTATCACACCGTGCAGAAATTTCGTATTAAAACCACAAGCTAAATTAAATCTTTGCCACAAGGAAGCAAACAGTTGAGAGTCTCAGAGACGACTGCTCGAGAGCTCTGCGTACCCACGAATAAATACTAAGGAAATTGAAACTGAGTAGGGGAAGTGGGGGCAGTGTGTGAGACAGAATAATTACTCTATCATTTTAATGGACTAAAAGAAGTGTCTTTATTCTTTCTTTTGTGACAACTTTTAGTCTTTTTTATGTCGCAAAAATATTATTTAAAATTGATTTTTTCAGCATGTCTAATTTTTTCACAAGAATTTGTGATTTTTTGTATCTTTAATGAAGTTTAAGCCGTTTAAGCCCTTAAATTTGCTCTCCACAAAAAAATTACAATAAATTTGCTCATGAAATGTAATAAAACTATAACAGCCCTATCATATAAAGACTCTAACTAAATAATTCTTTGAACCTGATAATCAGGATATCATTTTAGTGCATCAACGCCCACCTTTCCCCTATTCCTCCTCGGAGTCACGAGCTGGCTCGTTTACCGTGTGGAGGGAATTCTCGCGAGAGATTGGAAATTCCGCACATGTAGAGCTCTTGTTTTCGTCTCACAGAGATGGTGCATTAGGAAAAAGCCAGCATTCCTCTCAGACACTAGCACAGTCTAGCATAGCTCACCTTTGTGCTTGTCCATCGAGGTGGATCACGCTACGGTGATTGCACTAATAAATTACCTCACAACTTTTGCTTCAACGATCTTCTTCATCTCAAAAGGGCCTTAGCGACAATCAATATAATTTCCTGCAACATACACTGAGAGGAATAACATAATGGATCTGGGGAAATTTTTATGGGGGGTTTTCCCTTGAATTCTAAAGAGAATTCTAAACTCACAAAATTATCTAAATGAGGTACATGGCTCGTGAAAGATCTAAATTCTTAAGTAAAATTTTCCTTTCGATAGCACAATTTTACCGATCGTACCATTTGAAATTGAGGTCACAATTCCATGATCGTCATGATCGTTGAAGGCAAATAAAAACCATGCAAATTTTATAATCATAACTTTAGTGAGAACCCTGCGTGTGATATTTTCCTTGTCTTTGAGAGGATCTTCGATTGAGTTAGTGCTTATTTCGCAACTAATTTGAACCTTTTCAATCTTATTCGCTGTGCGTGACGGTCAATTTCTTAATTTTCTCATGCACCTAAAACGCGCGACATCAGCTCACACGAAAGCTCCACCAAGTTTCTCTCCCCATTGTCATCTTATAAAGTTTCTTATATTTCTTTGAGTCAAAGTCGCAGTAATTTAATTAAGCGAAGAAGAATAATTGGTGAAAAGCAGCCAAACAATTGAATTACAGGTCAGCTTTAGTTGTTTTTTGAAGTTCTTATATCTTACGTAGTAATTCAATTATCATAAATTGATGGCTTGTACCGGATGTACTTACTTTGTTGCATCTATCGAGGCATCTATCCATGTAATTCTTAAGTGTTAGAAAAATTTGTCAAGATATTTGTATAATTTTAGCAAAAATTCTTTCGCAATTCACAGTTTATGCTTATCTTGTAAATCAATTTTCAGTTTCAAATTAGCAATAGAAAATACCGAAGTTGTTAGTGTTAAGGGATAGATGGCGCTCAGAAACTCAAAGAATTCCCAAAACCCACAGAGGAGAATTCTTGGGATATTCCTACGACAAGGTATTTCAGGTCGAGAACTAAATTAATAAGTCACCTGTTGATTAAGATAAACCAGGCTATATATGAAGTTGCTCTAGCGAACAACATTCAGTGAAAATTTATATAAAAGATATAAAAGATAAAAAAAAAATCTGCTTTTATTTGAGATTAACCGTTAATGGTGAATCCTGCATTTTTTTTTGTATATAAAACTATCGGATCTCTCACTTACTCGTATTGCTGTCAATATCCTTTCTCTCTTTCTATCTGACATGTTAATCACGGAGTGTTAAATAGTAGGATTATATTTCTATGAGAGTTATCAGACGAGAAATTTGACGCAAGAATCGACGCAATAACAGAGCAAAGAAGTATCTTTCTCTCAACTGTTTTACATTAGTTAGAAAGGGACAAAGAAACGTAATACAGTAGAGTTTCGATAATCCGCGGTCTCATAAACCGCGTGACGTTTCAGCTGGTTCAGCCGTTGCATTCAAAAATTATTTGTTTACTTTACAAAATGTATGTATAGTGAGAATATTTTTTTTGTTCGTCAATTATTTTGTTTTTTTCCACCCTACCCAAGGTCTTTAGTCAATTAGACTATTAACAATTATTTTGTAAAAAAGTTAAGTTTGATCAACATTTAAGTGTTAAAATGAAAAGAAAACATACCAGCACAACCCTTATCAATAAAATAAAAAAGCTGTCGACATTATTCGTTGTACATTATTCCAATTCCGATCTAAAAACCATCTGATATTTTAAAAATTTCGCGGATTACAGAGTTGACTTTTTTGTCAAATTGGGTCCCAATTGCGCGGATTCCGGCGATTATTGTGTTCTCCGGACGCAATAATCCCTATTTTATGTCCCTTTCTAACCAATAATGTAAATCCGATAAGAGAAAGATACTTTTTCACCCAGTTATTGCGTCGATGCAATAAATTCTTGCTTCGATTTTTCGTCGTCTGATAACTCTTTTTAGATAAATTGTCTTTTTCCATGATTAGGTACATTAGGTATCCGAGTTTTTTCTTAATAATTCAAAAATCAACTGACGAAACACATTTCGGGAACATTCCCATAATTTCGAATACCAAATTTTTAAATATCTTAAGGCAGTCAAATTTCTTAATTTTTAGCAACTCCTGAATAGAGTGGTAAATTTTAACTTTGCTTTTATATTAATTTGCCAAAATTTTTTGTTAAATAATTGT